>JAPYZN010000707.1:0-30040 GCA_030522865.1 Psyttalia lounsburyi
CCTTTTCTCCCTTTTTTTCTCCCTTTTCCCCCCCCCCCCCCCCCCCCCCCCCTCCCCCCTCCCCCCGCTCCCCCCGGCCCCTTTACTAAAGATGAACGTCCCTCGAAATGGGCGAAAAATAGTTAAAATCATAAAATGACAAAATTCTTATAACTCGAATTTTTCATCTAATTATAATTATTTACAACTCTTAATCTACGATGAAGAGCACTGCTCCCTCACACTCCAATCATCCATCTGTTTTCAAATCAGACGACCAATGAATGGTCATTATTATGCCTTCAATTCGATAACAATTGACTTTAGCAGAAAACATCAAGAGATCATTTTTGTAATTTATAAAATTCTTAACAAAAATGTATCTCTTGTCATTTGTGTCTAAATGCTCTCATTATCGCAATAATCTCATACTTATTAAATTCAGCAGTCTAATAGAAAAACCATGATGAGTCAATTTGAAAAAGAAAAAAAAACAATTGTTAACTGTACATTCCCGCCCAAGAACAGCTGATTTTATTAACAAATATCAGAAGACTCTTCTTTGAAGATTGAAAAAAAAAAAAAACAATTCAACGATAAGTTATCTCTCGGTGTTATTTTTTTAATAATTATTAATTATTGAGACAATCCGATGATTATCAAGACGTGAATAATTCGCTCACTCCATCATGTCTCCCTATTTCACTCCTGAATTTATTTCAAAACCACTTTACAGTTGAAATAAATCTACCAGTTCCCAGCGCGTCCTCTCCCCCTGAATCCACTGTTGGGATTTCCCCTGAAGGGGCTGCCGCGCTTGCCCCCCCTGGGTAAAAAATTATTGGGAGGTCCTCTGGGTCCCCTGTCCATCCAGGGGGCCCTCGGCGACCCCCTGAATCCCCCTCGTCCCCTCGGCGGATGTCCGCCACCCCTCCAGGGAGGGAAGGGGCTGGCGGCGGCTGGAGGGACAGGTGTAGGTAGCCTACCCCTGAAATTAGGACTGGCGTGCTGAGCCTCGTAGTCGTAAACGATAATAGGATGTAGCTCTGGTGGTCCATTAGGCACGAAAGCCCTCTTCCTCGCCGAAGACATCTGATCCTCCTCGATTTGCTCCAGCGCTCCATTGGATGCTTGCCTCTTGAGATCATTAACACCAGCTGTCTTTCCTGAATTCATCAGTGCCTCCAGGTGCTCTGAGAGATTCCTGGGGGGCTCGTCAGCGCGTGTCAACGAACCCTCCTGCGATCTCTCTTCACTGATGATCTCCTCGCAGTCCCCAGGAGGTTCAGGCTCCTTATCATCTCCAGGATTAGGGTGGGCGGGGTCCGAGTCCTTTGGGGGGCTCGATTGAACACCTGAACGTTCATTGTTCTCGTTTATTGCCACTTCAGGGACACGAGACTCCTCTTGACTCATATCCGGCATTATTGGCATTCCGTTGTCATCCAGGATCACTACAGTCTCAGGTGGTTGGAGGAGTGAGAGTCTTCCAGGTGGTGGCTCCAGTTGGTCTTGAGGTCTGTGGCGACGGTGGGGCGGAACTTCGGGAAATCTGTCGCGACGACCTCGAGGAAATGGACGTCCCCTACCTCGAATAAACATTGGCGATTCGCGGTGATGTTGGGGGGGATGCTGGAGGTGATCTGGAGGGAATCTACGATCGTCATGGAAATCTGGGTGTTGGTTTTCCTGAAAATCGTACATGTCCGGTCGATTTGGATGGAAATCGGGGGGGAAGTCGGGCTGGGGTGGGAGAAAATTGGGTGGCAGATTGGGATTACCTCGGAAATTCGGGTGATTTGGGTGGTTCTGAGGGAAAGCCGGCGGGTGGTTTTGACGGTAGGGGGGGAGCGGCGGCATTGGCGGACCTGGTTGCATGTTGCGGAGGTCGGGCGGGTGATTTCGGGGAATGGGAGAGGGCAGGGGTATCACTCGCATGTCCATGTCGAGGGGGTGGAGGGGAGCCGGCCTCATATCACGATCTTGGGTAGGGACGTCCACCAGAATTCGATTTTTTTGCTTTGAATCTGTCTCCTCGTCGGACATCTCCATGTCCACGGATTCCACTATGTCACCGGGTTGATTTTGACGGCTGGAAAAAAAATTGTAATCCATTTTAAAACTCAAATTTTATCATCTGTCTGGGTCATTTATCGCAATTTATTCCATTCGGGAGAATATTTTCTCGAAATTCCTCAGACTATTACTGAATTAATTAATTAGTTTGGGTTGTTAAACAATTGTCATGGTGTAATGGGTAATTTTGATCAATTGAACTAGCTTTTGTTCTACAACTCACCGGTAATCTTGATCGGTATTGCTCCACAAATTATTGCCGGGCGCTTGTGATTCATTGGAATTAGCTGAATTACTTGCTGGACTACCAGTTAAGCTGATGAGGTTTCTGTGATCGACATCAGTGCCTTTCATCAGACGATGGGGAAGGTGGGTATCGGGGGGCAGGGGAATTGGTATGACCCTGTGATCCACATCGGCAGCACTGCTGAGGATGGGCTCCTCGGTCTGGGTGTCGTTATACTGTACAGGATCTCTGAAGCTCGATTTCTCGTACATTGGCGGGGATTCCGGGGTCTCCGAGAGATTGGGTTTACCTCTCATACCGTTTGACCACGTGGGCTCACTTGGGGACTCCCAACGCTCCGTATCACCGTTGTCATTGGACCAGGAGTTTTTCCCTGAGAATGCAAATCACAATTTCTTTCATAAACAATAATAATAGGGCACGATACAATTTGACCAATTGATGTTCAAAGGACGTATTAAAAATAAGTTAAAAACCTTTTTAATTACATAAAGAAATTTGATCTTCTATAATAAAAATAATTATTATTATTGCTCAAAGAATCAACATATGACTTTAATTATTGGGATAATAGTTTAAATTATTTATTTTTTCGTGTTTCTGGCTTTTTTGAAGATTGGGTCATTTGGATTGGTAAATTTTTGGTTAAAAAATTAGTTAATAATGAAACCAATTGCTTTTTTGAAGGAACTTTCTGATACTCATTCTCAAATCAATAGGGAGTAGAGTAAATAATATAATAAATTAATGTATTCATTATTGCCAGCTCGGATTTGGTACTATTTTTTAATGGAACAATTGATTAATCACATTCCATCACTTGATTAATCACATTCCATCACTTGATTAATAAATCAGAGCCGAAATTTGCTGCCATGAATCAATAATAATTGGCCAAATTTTCTCATTAAATTCCGTTAAATACGAAACAGCGGATAAAATATTATATAGAGAAAAAATCGATTGGCTTTTGTTTTCAATTGAACGATTTCCCCCCTTGGCGCTGAAAAATGTACTCCGTCTACAGGAGACTATCCCGAAAAACTCACCAGCCTCCCACTTGTTCACCTCCTTCGTCCCCTCATTAGCCGGTGTCCAGGTGGGGAATTTGGGGGGCAGTTTATTGTAGCAGCCCTCCTCCTCCAGGAAAATCGGCGGTGGAAGTGGTGGAGGAGGTAGAGGATTAACGGAGCTCGGAGCTCCGTCAAATCCCCCAGGTTCCCTGGAATACCCAGGCCCATGCGCCAAGGGTGTGCTGTGACTAATCTGAAGGCTCCCACCAATTCGTTCACCTGGTGTCGCCCCCATCCTGGGCGTCGTCGTCCCCACCTGCCTCTCGAGATGTGCATAGTCCGGCCGTTGAGGTGATTCGGTCCTCGGTTCAGGTACATCGAGCCCCAGGCCAGGTATTCCCCCAGAGCTGGTGGCCCTGTCGGCCTCAGGAACCTTCAGGAAACTCCCCGAAGGGAATTCCTCCCCTGCCGCCCCCTTGGAAGGCCTCATATTGATCACCTCAATCGGCATCGCCTCATTATAAATTTGACTGCCCCCAGGTGACTTGTCATTGAAGATACTCCTCATATCAAAGTCCACATTGCCCCCCATAAACGACGAAAAATTGCTCGTAAAGTCGTTGGAGCTGTTCCCCTGCGAGGAATCAGGCGCTGGTACTGGTAGGGGCTCGTAATCCTGGCTGTAGGATCCATACATCGATGGTGGAGCAATCTCCAGCACTGAACTCACATTCTGCTCGTCACCGGGTAGCTCAATATCACTGTCAGGACTTGGTGATGGTGCATTAACGTCTGGCGAGGGGATCGGTGATGTCAGGGTTGGCAGAAGTTCGTCCAATTTTTTCTTCAAGTTCTTTACTCTACTGCCAAAATTACGGTAGGCATTTGTCACAATCTTCACTTCGCCCCGTTGAGTCTCGTAGAATTGGTCAGCCTGCTCCAACAGCTCGAGCACTTGTGTTCGCTCGCGTATCTCGGCCTCCAGCGCCCGGACGTAATTCTCGATGTTATGGACAGCTGTTTCCACCTCTTTCTCGGCGTCCTCGACTCGTCGTCGGTCCTTCAGGGAGGCGCAGAGCTCCTCGGCATTGTCAATGTCGATGTTATTGTCGCGGAGGTCTTTCAGGCGAGCGTCAGTTGCGGTCTCCAGGGTTGAGCACGAGCGCATCGTCGAGATCAGCAGGGCTGCCTGGAACTCCTCGGGGATGTTGATCGGTTGGGGATCGATTTTCTTCTTTGGGGCTGCTGAGATCAGCCCGGAGAGATCGGTGAGGAATTCCTCGTCGTAGACCTGACGTTGCTCCCATATTTTGAAGATCCGGAGAATTCGGTGCTTCACTTTCTCGTCCCGGACCATTGTCGTTGCTCGCTGGAGGGTCGTACCCCAGGACTCGACGAACTCGTAGTTTTTTCGTTTTGAGTATTGGATTACATCGTTGGCGAGGTAGAAGAGGGTCAGTCTGTGCTCGACTTTCACTGAGAATTGAGAAATTCGGGAGCATGAGATGATCATTCAGATCAGGTTGACAATAACTGGAGAGAGAAGAGATCCAGGGGGAAAATGGGGAGCTACTGTCACAGATTGCGAGGTATATCTCCAGAATTTCAAGGAAACGATGCCATTTCCTTATACATTCTTCGACTAATTAATTTCCAGGATTTCCACAAAGTCATTAATAAAAGAAATTCCATGGAACAACATTGCAATTGTTTCCTGGAAACATTTAAACAAATTTCCTACTCGAAGTCGTTAACATTCGTCATCACAGCAAACTGATCATTATTATTAATTGCTAGAGGTTAAGGTGTTTTGATTTTAGAAAATATTCATAAGTCTCGTTAGGAAACTGTCCAAAAATGTAAGAGATCAGAGGCTGTTGGACCCCATCGGGAACTTTTTTGATAAAAAAAAATGTGAGTAAATTAATTTCCCGCTCAATCTCTTCTTCTCCAAGTTCTCCTCAAAGAACCCAAGATTATCGGATTATTTATTTCAATAGCCTTACCTTTCTTCAACACTTGCAACCAAGTTGCAACAATTTTCTTGTGGTGCTCTCGTCTCTCGAGACACCACGAAGACAGACTCTGTATCGACTCCTGGGAGTCTTTGAGTGTGTGAAGCTTCTTCTCGAAGAGCTCCGCGTCAAACTCGGCATTAGCCATATCTCCAACAATAATTAAAAACTCTAAAATTCTCGATAAACACTCGTTCCTGATTGTTCAGACGTCGTCCACAATTGTTGTCTCATCATCAACATTTGTCAGTCTCCAAGTTCATGAACTATAACCTAGCAACGTGGTAGATGCCGATGAATCCACTGATATCACATAGATTGCTTCACAAATCCGTTGATATCATTAAACAATCATCAACCGATGTCCCTAAATGAAATTCCAACGGAGGATTGGTCCTCCTACTCACAAAATTCAACAAATTTTTGCACTTTTGGAACTCAATGTTTTCGCGTATGTGTATGTGTGGCTCCGTCACGCCGAAGAGGAAATATCGTCTCACTGCAGTGTTTATTATCTTCAATGAATAATCACTATTCAATCACTGATCACTAATTATTGAGACGAGTAACCGATAAATAGATGATCGTACAGAGGCTAATGATCCGGATGTTTACAATCAGCGGATGGATTTATTCATCGATACTAATTCACGAATATCTGCGGTATTTCGCCAACATACCGAGGTCAGCCATTTTTATTTAGGACCAAAACACTACCGCGCAATGGCGTTCGACGGAAATCAGATGCCCTAGCAGATAATGAAAATTTAATACGAGAATCACGTGGAGAAGATCTTCAATTCATTTGTTGAGTAATAAAAAAAGAATGAGGCCATTGAAAATTCATACGTTTCACTCACTCCAATCTAACGAAGACGGATAATTTTCTGGATATCCCACAGTAGATAAATGGAGACTCGGGAATTGATTTTTTTTATCGTCAATCAATGAAATAGAAAATTCTAACAAGCACCAGGCGAATTGCCACCAATGGCGCATTGTCTTGAGGAGAAATTCTCAAATCCCCTTGGATCTGCTCTCCAAAACCAGTGGAGACACTCTCCAATGAGAGAATTGTCTCCAGCTTTCTCCAACCAATGAACTCGGCTCTATGCAGGAAAAGACCCAGCGCCATCTTGCCACCGTAGTATCATTAATTTCTCTCCGTCTCTCTCCACAGTGGCCACACAAGTGAATCCGTGAAACAGTGAATGGGCTTGTCATAGTTGTCCCGTGTTATTTTATACAAAAGAAAAACATCAAATTAAAATTTTATACTCGTGTTAATAACCAAAAAGACCACTGACATCATCAACAGCACGAATAATTCATCGATTCTGTGTTAATCAAAGTAGTTATTGATATAAGATCCAAAGGTGAGTTCCAGTTGAGCAAATACCGTTCATTTTTTTTTTTTCCACCGATGATGAGATACTCGAGTCTAGCATCCCAAGAATTTGATAAGGAAAAATCAGTAGGAGTCCAATGGTACTTGGATTTCACGCTCAACTTCTGCTCAGTTTTTTTCTTTTCTCTCTCTTTGGACTCCTCATTTTTCTTCTCTCGCTTTTTGGAGCGTGTGGGTGGGCGAGTATCTCTACTCCATTTACCGTTCCACTAATTCATGTTATTTATTGCACTTCCGCTGGGTTCTCCAAGAAATTAGAAACAAAACTCCATGAATAAGTACACCCCAGGCGCTTTGAGGGGATAACGCCATCAGCGGATGATTGACGTGTCGTATGTTTGGAGATATGATATCAGGGAATGGTTTTTTGGGAGTTGAGTTTTGTCTTGTTTGTGAGTTGTCAGGTGATTTTACAGAGAATCAGGGAGCAGTGGTTGTGATTTTATTTTCGTTTGCTTGGCTGGTAAATTTATTTTCATCAATTCTGCAGCTGGGGTACTCTTGAAGACAATGAGCCTGGCAGACGTCAGTTACTCCTGCTTTAGACTGGTTAATTAGTGTGTTTTTAGGAGACTTGATAGTGGAGGAGAGTTGGGAGAAAAGATCAGTTGAAACGCTTCGGTAAATATTCTTCTAGGCTCTTCTGGAGATCCAGTGATGATTGGAGGAGTTGGAGGTGGAGATTGTGAAGATTCTCACGTGATCCACTTTTTTCTGGGGTTCAGACTGAGAATTACTCAGCTGAAAGTCTCCTCGGGTGTTTAATTCATTATCAGCTGGACGAGACAATGGCGGGCATGACTTCGTTGGGCAATTCCTGGTGATAAATTACTTTCGGGATTTTTCGCGGGATTAATCTTGGCTTTGGCGAGATTAGAGAGCTCTCAGTGGCGGCTTGTTATTGTTTATTGTAAGCTGATTACTTTCATTTCAATGAATTCTCAGTTATTCAATTTTTTTTTCATTCCACAATCACGAGAAATCAATTGAGACGATGGAGATCAACACTATCACGTGATTCTTTTCACCGTGAGCAGCTAATGCAAAAAAATTGCGTGACGCTGAACGTCAACTGATGATTAATTTCCGCGAATTACTCATCAATCGTTCGAGGCGACAATTGGGGAGAATTTTGAGAATAAATTTCGCGACCTAGGGAACCTGGAAATTAACAACAACTCGGGTAATTCGGAATAACCGCACTTACAGGCTATTCTTGGAATATTTTTCACGGAAAAATGGGTGGAGAAAGTCATCGGACCTTAGTTATAAATAGTTATCATGAATTGTAAAAAAAAGAACTTGAATTTACATTTTTCTTACTAAGTCTCTCCACGAGATGTGTAAAAATCGTGTAAAGAGAAATTTGCAGAAATTATTTTGGAGTCTTCTGGAAAATTAAACAAAATTCATCCGCATTTTTTCTTTCTTCAATTTTTTATAAACTTCAACAGGAAAACAGAATTATAAATATTCTCTTGGATTACTGACAATGCCTATCCTCCCAAAGAATTAATAAAATTAATAAATGAAAGTAGATACAATAAAAAATTGTAAACGTCTTTAAGAAAAATCGACAAAATATTCATCGGCAGTATAATAAAAAAATGTTAGAAATATTAGTTGAAGAGGGATCCTCATCCTCTCGGAGCTCTCAATCCCCCAAAATGAGCCCACTCTCAACCACAAAAGAATCATCAATTTTCTCCTGCATTACTCATCAAGTTAATCATTAATTCTAAAAATTCAGGGTTTTCGAGGAAAGAAGAGGAAATCAATAGGTTCATGGTCAGTTGTATGTAACGTAGTTAAACGATTACGAGGAAGCCGTACACCGAGTGGCTTGTGAGACTGCTAATGTCCAGATAAACCTCCGAGTTTCTCCCTATTTTCCCCACTGTCTCCGAGAATTTGTATTTAGTGTAATATCGTTAACAAATTCCACTCGATATATTATTAATCCCCCGCGACAATGGCCTAAATCGCTGACATTGATTGAAAGGAGAATCACTGACCCTGAATTGTGCGGTACATAGAGTCATTATCCTTGGGGGGGGGGGGGGGACAGAATGAATTTATTGGCCATCGGATCCTGCGATCCAATCGCCAACTCCATTATCCATAATTAATTGGTTAATTACGGCTATCTTGTCAGTGAATTTTCATGCCCCTCAATTACAATCTTCGGTAGTATAATTGGCATTGCAATTATTTTTCTCTCTCGGTTACAGTGATACTGATTTTGTGAGGATACATTTTAAGTGAAATTTTGTTAAGGTGTGGATGAAGTCATTAATGAGGTTTATTTGCATTAATTAATCGATATGATCTTGATGATTGTCTTTGCAGATGCGACGACAAGGACAGGATGTCATGCAGGTGAACCTCGCGGGAATCAGACGTGATATATTGAATCTTGCTCACAACTACAGCAATGCTCAGGTGAGAAACATCAGTTGATCAGTTGATAGTGCTCTCAGGATTGTTGGTGAAGACATCTCGTGGGGACAGTCGATCTCTTTCCTCTTTTTTTAAAATCATTAATTAATTTCAGATCGTTTGCGAGGGAGTCCGATATTTTTTACTCGCTGAGGAATTAAAGTAGATTAAATAATTCATTGAATACAATAATTAATCAATTAATTAATCAGTAATTGATTCGTACAATTGAGTCCTCAACAATCATCTGGTGTTGGTGATGGGATACCAGAGCAATTTTTCCTTGCCATTTTAAATCATTATCGTAATTGAAACAAAATAATGAGGACATACTGACACAAATCAATTTTCATGGAATGAGGTTAATTATCGTTGCCAGTCTGTGATATAAAATTGGATGGATAACAAATATTTTTGGGGCCAATGGCGGATTAATCGAGCGTAGGAAAATTGATTTTTGATTACCTGCGCAATATTAATTTGTTGTTTATTTTCTTTTGTGAATAAGAGAGATTTAATGATAATTGGAAGAAGGAATAGACTGGCAATGTTTTTTTCCGTTCCACAGTCAACTTTTGAAAAGTAAATACATTATTATCACTCTGGAGTTATAATAGATAATATTAAACGAGTTGTGTACTTTGAAACGATAAGAAGTGTAAAAAATACGGATTGTCTTTGTAGTTTTGCACCTCAAGGCCCTTTCCATCGACAAAATAAGTCCCATTTTATATTATAAATATTCATAAATGAAAAATTGTGACAGAAAGACAAATCATTCTTCGACATTTTATTATTTTTTATCAAATCCACATTTTATTTAATAAAAAATTCTCTCATTCCTTTCAGAAATTAGTCCGAAAGGCGACGAGCAACGATCCATGGGGGCCCAGCAGTACCATAATGGCAGAAATTGCCGATTTAACGTATAACGTAGTGGCCTTTACCGAAATAATGCAAATGCTGTGGAAACGTCTCAACGATCATGGAAAAAATTGGCGACACGTCTACAAAGCCCTCGTACTGCTCGATTATTTAATTAAAACGGGATCTGAGAAAGTGGCGCAGCAGTGTAAAGAGAACATTTTTGCTATTCAAACGCTTAAAGATTTTCAACACATGGAGGGCCCCAAGGATCAGGGAATCAATGTGAGGGAGAAAGCTAAACAATTAGTGGCCTTATTGAAAGACGATGAGAGATTGAGGAATGAACGGGCCAGAGCACTCAAAGCTAAAGAGAGATTTGCACAGTCGGTCAGTGGCTTTGGGAGTGATGGAATGGATACAATGTCATCGCTCGGGGATGTGAGTCATTTGGATGATTCTGTTTAATTAATTGTCATTATCATTGGTTGATCATTAATTGGAGGAGCTCAAATCTGCGACAAATAATTTATTTTTATAAGAAAAAATTCAAAGTGTGTAAAAAAAAACCAGAGGAGACCAATCTAATGTTAATTTTTAATAAATTCTCTAATGTAATGAACTAGAAATTATCAATATAAATAGAAAAAATCAGGTGTACTGGAAATTGTAAATTAAAGTGTGTTCTCAAATGTTTAATTTTTGTTTCAGATGTGTTCACCAGATTGGGAGCCTTACAAAGGAAATTCTGACCCTAAACGTAAGCACAAGCTCATTTAATATGTCCCCGTATCATTTTTATTATTATTGATTGACTTATTAGCTCCGTTTATGGATAATAATTGACAGCATGATTTTTTTTGCGTTAATATTTTCCCAGTAATTATCAAAAATAGATTCGCGTCGCGTGAGAGGCAGTGTTGGGTTTGTTTTGGTTTTTTTTTTAATTAGCTACTTATTTTTATTGCACAATGTATACAATAACGATCAGCCGAACTAGAAAAAGCTCGGCCGCTGACCGTTGGTGAGGAGGAGCTGCAGCTGCAATTGGCATTGGCAATGTCACGGGAAGAGGCTGAGCAGGAGGAGCAGAGAAGACGCAGTGACGACGTTAGATTGCAGCTCGCGTTGAGCCAGAGTCAACAAGACTTCAAGTGAGCGAACAAATTGTCATTGTCCTCATTTGTCAGTTTGTCAATTCAGTTTTTACATAATCATAAATATATTCAGTGAAATAGATTCATCTCAATCAATTCGAGTGACCTAAGAATGATAAAAGAACTTTTAATTTTTATGCCTTACTCTGCCTTTAGGCCTTTTAATTATGTAATACTGATAATGTTGAGACAACTTCTATGTCTTATTAATTAGTCCTTTTAATTGTTTGTCACTTGGTTTTGATTTTCAGAGCGCCGCCGTCCGAAAAGACAAGCCACATGCTTGATCTTCTTGATGTCAATCTAGGTGAGGCCAGTGGAGGAGTCCCCCAGCTCACGCTGGACCCCTGGGGCGTGCCAATTGCTCCGCCGCCCCCTCGACCTCAGGTAAACTCATCCTCAACATAAAGAAAAAACAATTAATTTAAAAAAAAAAAAAATTGATATCACACGTTGCATGATAACTTGACTTCTCTCTCGCACCTGCATGACAGTCTCTGGATCTATCTCGCTACTACGACTGCGAGGTACGTTTGCACGAGCATGTGCACGTTTTGTATTTTTATTTTTAGACATTATGAGTTTTTGATGTAGTCGGATGAGCTGAATTGTCAGTATGGATATTAGACACTGCAGTTGTTGTTACAGACTAATTCCGACCCCTGGAGTGCTCGCACGACGAGCTCAGCAGGGCAGCCAGCGGATCCATGGGCCCCCGTTCCTCCCCAACGTCCGAGTAAGTTCGTTTCTGACTAAAAATCGATGGCACTGCATTAATTGCAAATAATCAAGACGTCTATATAATTGAATTATTGCTATTATAAGGTTTTCCGCGAGAGAATGTCCGATGATTTCTTCGGGGAGAGTAAATCATCTGCCAAGGAGATAAATCCCCAATTGTTTGCCCTAAAAAAATCCTCATTTAATCATCGACCGGGTTTTTTAACAAATCGGGTATTAAAAATGTTAAATGAAATTGAGGAAATTTTTATATCAATTTTCAAATTGTTTTTTTGTATTTTTTTTTAACGCGTTTACTACCAATTATTCTTTTTAGAGAATTTATTTATAAAATTATTTAAGCTTATCCTGTTCGGAATTTAGAATCCGGTGATTACAAAAATTAAAAACTATTAAAAATATTGTTATAGGGACTATTGAATAAAAATTAATTAACAGACTCGAGGGGAAGGTTTCTCCGAACTGGTCAGCCGCTGGCTCATTGTTAATGGAATACCCCATTATTTTATTACATATGTATATTTTTTTTACTGCATGTTTAATCCTAGGATCATCAGGTAAATTGAGAAACACATGCGGAAAAATGAAAATTCCACTCACTTTATGTCTTTACGTATTTTGAGGAGATTAATTCAGAGCAGATAATGGCTTTGCAGCTGCAGCAGTGGATCCTTGGCGAGCTCCTGCCCCATCGCCTGCCACTGTCGCCTCACCTCCTCGTACTGTTGACCCGTGGGCCCTTGCCCCAGCTACGACGATGTCGTCGCCGAGTGCCCCAGGATTCACGGGAAACATGAACGGGTCTAGTTTTAATCATTTCGAGGCGCAGGGTAGCAGTAATGTCAGTCCCTCCGGTGACCTCGATGACTTCGATATCATCAGCAATCGGAATAAGCTCGAAGCTAGTCCTCAATCGCGACCAATGAACAATGGTGAGTAATTTTCGTTTGCAATTATTTATCCATAACTTGATACCCCAAAAAAAAGAATTTTTTCCTCAACTGGTGGCGAAAGTAATTTTTTTTGGATGGACAACAATTTTAAAACTGATTACGTCAATTATTGAGAGTGGAATAGAGTGTACACTGGAATTTATTTATTAATTTATTTATTAATGCAATTAAATACGCGCCTAGTGAAATTGGAGCGGTTTTATTTTAAGGTTTAATGTTCGAGGAGTTTTTTAATGTCGAAAATACCACAAAATAAAATTAAATAAATTTTTCCGGTGAAATTCCCAGGAGGAACTTTATCACCAGATCCATTCGACCTTGTTGGACTGAGTGACAACTTGCCAGCGAGCACTGGTGCTGTAAAAAAGACACCCCAGTCATTTTTGGGTGAAAATTCAGCTCTCGTGAATCTCGATAATCTCGTTAGCACTTCGATGATGAAAACCGCTGCCCCGGCGCCGGCTGGTGAGTTTCCAGAGTTTACCCTAGACTTATGATGAAATGCTGTGATAAAATGATAGGAGGAGATGAGTTAAATTGTTATAAAAATTATTCTGTGCGCATGCGAGTCATGCAAATCTCCAGGTGAAAATTTTTCGTGAATTTCACGTGCGACTGCTCTCCTCCTAGCGTTTTACTTATAATTTACGATTAAATTCATTGATGACTTCACGCTCTCGATGTTAATTATTAATAATTCAATTAACTGGAATTTTCAAAGCAGCTCATCAATTAATTGCACTTCAAACTTACTGCTCACTGCTTGCTATATTCATTAACAATAGTTTCCACGTATAATCTATCCTATATATTTTTCGTAAAATAGCATTTCAATGGAAATAATCATCGTGAGTATTTAATGAGCATCGAGTTTCGTCGTCGAGCACGTTTGTTATTAATGCATGAGAGTAATCGTATTGGTAGGAGAATCATTTGTTCGATTAATCGTGAATAGGGATCGAATGTCTCATCTAAATATTTTAATTATTGATTTCACGAGCTTATTTTGTCACCAAGTGAAATGAAAAAGTGAACGTACAATTATAAATCTTGACAATTAAACAATTCACTTGATGACAAAATCGAATGCTTATGCTTGATATTCTTGATTATGAATTCATGGTAATCGTTTGTCGACTGTAATTATAATTGATGACGTGTTTCGTAAGACGTTTGAATGATCGAATTTCAGTAGAGAACTGGTAAACTGAGTCAACTAGTGCTCGTCACGAGAATTGTTGTCCCTTTTTTTTTTTTCCTAGAATGTGGAGGAAATTGTTGCAACATTTTTGTCTGAGCTCAGGGATTTGTTTAAATATTTGTCAGATCGTCTGCGAATATTTTGGAAACCACTGGGTCCGGGGAAGAGGTTAAATACATTTTTTGGTCAATATTTTCTTAGGAAAAATCACTGCCACAATCTGTTGATTCACTCTATCCCTTCTCTACTGATTTGTTAAATTATTTATTAATTGATGATGATATTTCATTGTTTTTAGCTGCTGTACCATTTTCAGCGAATCCATTTGCAACAGTAACACCACCTCCTCGTCCTTCCATCAATCAAATTCGACAGGATCCATGGACAGGCAATGGAGCAACCCCAACAGCAGCTAATCCGTTCCTCTCGTAGCCTGTAAATTAATAACAAGAACAAAAAGAAAAACAAAGAGAACAATTTCAGGAAAATTCAAAGCGACTAAACATGATAAACACAGTAAACTCGAGAAAAGCGTTGGATTCTAAATAAATAGACAAGACAAAAACGATTAAAAAATTGAAGGAGAAAAAAAAAAACTATGGAAAAAGATTAAAATAATAAGCGTATCAAAGGTTTTACAAATAACCCTGTACGATAAGTTTTTATTATTAGGGTAAACACTAATTCAATTGGATTTCAATAGCAGTGAAATAATGTAGAACATGATAATGGATGATAACATTACATAACAATCGAGAGTTCTGCAGTGAAGTGGTAAAACGTAATAAATCAAGTTTCGAATTTTAATAAATAAATGGGGATTTTTTAGAATCAATTGAGGTCGGACGGAAATTTCAAGAGCTCTTTTTACATCGATATTTCTTTCTGTATAAACAAAAAATCTCTCTTGACATTTCTTCGTAGAATTCATTGATTTTAATCCCAAAATTTTGTATAAACTTTTTTTATTTGTACATTCGTTTATTTATCATCGTGAAAATAGTTCTTAACGTCTTTCATGATATTTCTTTCCAAATTTGTATAATTTTGTGGCTAATTAGATTGGCAATATTGTCTATTTACTTTTATTACGTTTTATTACTTCTCTGGTGAATTGTAGAATTGGAGAATCGAAGACTTTTTCTTGGGTCAACGAATGTCACGTTTATTTACGCTGAATATAGACACGATGCTATTCATGTCACTGCTTGGTGATTCGCTTGAGCCCCTCGTTGATACATATGTTTTTTACAACGGCTCTTTATTCCAGGAAAATAGTATATTTTTTAAGTAAATGTGAGGAAAAAAAATGAGAAAAACAAAATTTACCAGTATTTTTCTTTGTTTAGAGTGATAAAAGAAAAAAAGAAAACATCAATCATACATTTGTAAATTCTAAATTCAATTTTTACGTATTTTTCACAAAGTCGTTTACATAAAAGAGTCAATGGAAGTAATTATTTTATTGCATAGAATTATTACAAGCAAAAACTTGGAAATTTTGGATTTTTATTGATATCTGCAAAGTTAAATACTAGAGGTGTAATTGATGAAGATCAAAAATCGGGGGGAAAAAAATATATGGATTATTATTTATTTTGTTATAATTTTTTTTACAATTGTAATTATATTCTCAATTTGATGGGGCAGTTGATTTAGAGTCGATTATTTTGGGAATATATTTGAGAGGAAAAAAAACGAATGCATTTTTTTTTTCTCAAAGACCTCGGAAGATAATCGTCTGGTAACGATTGTTTTTTCCACCTCTGTAAATTGGATAAACAATAATTGTTTGAAAGTACAGCCGAACGGGGTTAAATTCAAGTTTAAAATGTCTTTCAGCAGTTTCGTGGTACAACAATTGCATCGACGACGTGACGCTGAGTTGAAAATAACAAAAATTATTTTTCTTCTCTTTTAATGAACAAAAAATGGTCCTTTGGTGTTGCGTGAGACACTTATGTTTATTATTTATTAGCTCCCGTTATTCTGATTCCTGCTGGAATGCCGTATTAGAGAGATAAAAGAATTGAATAAAACATTAATCGTAGATGGATAAACCACGAACTGAGGAAAATCAGGAGTCGATGGAGAATTTTATTGCCGTTTGTAAATGATTACGTGAGCTACAATCAATTTACTCTGACTAACAACAGTTTATTATTACTAATTAATGAGAGGATGAGAATAATGGTATTATTGAAAATTGTACATTCTATATGACATACAGAAATATTCATTGTGAAACTCTTCGTGATTTATTATTATTTTCTCGGTAATTGTGAAGATAAATATGAATTATTCGTCATTTTTTTTTTTGGCAAGTTGTTTTTCTCGCAATTGTTGAGGTTTTTAAAGTGCTCAAGACATGAAATTATCAACAACAATTGGTACTCTCCGCATTTCTTACATCTATGTTATCTCCCGTTGCTTCGAAATAATTATATATTTGCGTTGCATAATTTCATCATGAAAAATGAACAGAAAAAAATCCCGACTACTCTTCCTTTGTCTCTTCATTTTTTTATTTCCAACTCTACACGATTGTGAATTATTAATCAATATATTCTATTACTTTCATTGTCCAGGGATTCTAAATAGACAGCTGGAGTTTATTATAAATTTAAGTAACAATTCAAGTTATTATTATATATTTTAGTAGGTCATATTATATACTTTATTATTGATAATAATCATGCAAATAAATGTACAAATTTTTAAGTTCCCTCATTTTTTTAATTATTTTTTTTCCTCTATTGTTGTTTGCACCATTGGACCTGATTAATCTACAATTAATCGCATTAATTTTCATTGCTGAGAAAAAAATGAAACAATGATTTTTAGGTTTAGGGAAAAATTGAGCTTTGGAAATGTTTCATGGTATAAACGAATATTGTAATCCAGGCAGATGATAATTTATTTAACGATATTCTATTTTTTCATATAGAAAATTCAAACATTGTAGAATTAAACCTAAAATTAGTCTCATTACAATTAATTATACTTTTACGTGAAAATGCTTGAGACGAGTATCTGAAGGAATTATTTATTACACCACAAGAATCATGTAAATCAACAAGTCGATGGCTCCCATAGGAGGGATGGAAAGTACTTTGAGTGCTCTAGAGGACAATCGGAAGTCGTGGCTTCAGTAATGACTAAAATTAAAAAATTGGACAAGAAAAAAACCACAATCCATTGGAAAAAATTGATAATCATTGGAGGAGTGTATCCAAGTGCACACGCAATCCAAAAATCCTCTAGAAAAATTATTGTCATCATAGAAACCTATTCAGGATCCCCTGAAGATATTTCCTTCGAGGGAACAATTCCTACCCCAAAATGAACATTTGAGAAAAGTAATTTTTTCTCAGTTTACGTGACTTTACTCAGAAGCTTTGAGAGGCGTGAGTTTATAATTGAATATTAATTAACGAGGACCCCTTTAGGAGCCGTCGACCTGATTGTTCAGGGACTGAGTAGATAAGCTGATGAATTTTGATTCTGCAGGGGACTACTGGATCCCAGGAAATTTGAAAAATTTCATTCCCCATTTTGTAAATATTTCCAAGACGCCTTGATTCAGAGAAAAATCACAATAAATCTTTGCTATAGCCAATAAAATTTTCACCAAAAAAAGTATTTTGACATTTTCCTCTGAACCCACTGGCTCCAAAGATATTTTCAAAATCTCCACTTCACCACTTCACTACTTAATTCATTTACTGAAGTTACTCGACTGAGTTTTGTATATGAAAATAAAGGATTTGAGAATTCATTGTTGCTAGTTATTGTGTACAAACCGTAGCCTGCCTGAGAATGTCCAAGTTCTTAAAATATCAGAAGCGAATTATAAATTGCAAATTAAAAATCCCCTGGTAGATCTCATCGCATTTTTCACTTTCACGGCGACTGTTTTTTATTTTGGATTTTCGCGTGAGTAACGACTGACTTAATTGCTTTTTGCCAATGAGTTCGTATTGTACACGAAAACGTTATTGTCAATATCTCAGTAATAAAAAAATTACGTGAATGTTGCTAATTAATATGAATACTCCTTGAATTCCCTAATTAACGATTTAATTAAAAAATGCAGTGATAATTGAGTGGATTAAAGCGAGGCCTCGCCAGAAGGACTGCTGGCGACTGGAGGGAGAAAATATGCCCTCACTTGATTGTGTAGTCTCGCTATTTCAGGATCCTCTCTCTCCAATGTCCTTATACACTGGATGAACTGGACAGATCCATCTCGTCCTTCAGAGAATCCGTAATTCTTGATTATATCCATTTGAATCTGGGCTATGAGGGGAAAGACGAATTGTATCATCTTCAGCATTTCATTGCCAGAGTTCTCTTTGGCTTCTGCGATCTTCTTTACGTTTTCCGGTGCAGTTAGGGCAGTTAAAATCTCATTCAGGGCAGCTGAAATAAAAATCCAATTCTCTAATAAATGTTATAAATTTTTTCCATATTTTTATCCATTTTTTTTCAGGAATTCCACGTGAACACATTTGGAAAACTGGAGTTGAGGTCATCGGGCTCACAAAACGTCTCCAGAGAGTTTAATATTATTTACAACAAAAGAAAAACAGCAGTTCTCGATTTTTAGTTCATTCTTCAAATTAATTAATTATTAATATGGAGTGTCATTTAGAGTTATTACCTTTCGCCGAGTCTGCCGAGAAGTCCGGTACTGCAGTCATATTTATCATCTGAATAATTGTTCAATGAATATCGAGTGACAGCCGATGAGTTTTCACTAATGATTATCGATGATTAAATGGCACTCTCCGTAAATAATTGTAAACAAAAATTGCAGCGATCAACACAAGCAACAACAATCCAAATTCCGGTGTACGTGTGCCTGATTATTATTCTGAGACGACGGCGCGCGTCGGCTGTCGTCACGTCAGCGGATATTTTCGAATTAATTGATATTCTTTGGATGTGTAATTAAAATTTAGTGATCAACACAAATGGCATTCTCACTTGTCTAAATAAATAATCAATAGACACTGGATCAACTGAGAGCGTTGACGAAATGGAGTGAAACTCTTATTGATTGAGGATCTCGCAATTAATTTCCCTCAATCAGCTGACGAGATCTGCAGGATCCTTTCATTCATTTTTTCATTCTTGATTATTATACAGTAATTTTGAAAGGCAGTTGGGGTGGAATAAGCTCATCTCGACTGCTCACACAATTTGTCGACACGTTTATAATAATTATTAATTTATTTCTGGATTAATACGTATTAAAATGAAGTTGAAATGTGACTGTGTAGTGAGTGACCAATAAAACTACGTTCACGACCAACAAATTATTTATTACATTATTCTTTAAAAATATCACTGAGATTTGTCAAACGGGCTTTGTTTGCTGCATCCTGACTTTGATCGGTTTTACTCTCCACATTCTTCTGCGTCCACTTCTCAAGTGCCTGGACGTAAGCCTCAGCGTCTCCAACTCCACTGCTGACCAATCCATTGTACACATGAAGAAATTTCTGAGTTTGTGATTGAGTCTCTTGCACTTGCAGGTTCATCGTGAATCTGCTGTGCTCTTTTTGGAATTTTCTGGAGGAAAATAATTGAAAAACAGTTATTCTCCAGCGAAAAATGCAATTGGAAGTCAAAATTCTAATGGACAACATTCGTTGGAGTGACTGAGCAGAGCAAAAATCATGTGACAACATTTGATTACATTCTTTGAAATTGAAATGTTAATATAACTGTCCTTACGCTCTAACAGGGTCTTCCTTGTAAAAAATATCTCGAACGGGAATATTAGGGGCAGCTCTGTCAAACTTGGGCTCCAGTTTGGGTGGAAATGCCTCGTAGATATCGTACCACAGAGGTCTATCCTCATATTTCATCGCTTTGCCTTTGATCAGTGACGAAACTCTAAAAAGCAAATGTCATTAATCAATCTCCCCACCTTCATCTTCCGAAACCCTTAAAATTGGTTCAGATCGTCATGCCAGTGATTGAAAACAATTATTTATTCTTATAAATCGTTGTAAAAACATCTGACAATGTACCCATTGCATTGCTGGACGTTCCTAACCTCTCAAAACCAGTCTTGAGCCAATTGTTAACAACTAATAAGACGAAAATACGCAACTTATGAAGAAATCATGAATGACAAATATTTATATACCTCGAATAGATCGTTCCAATCCTCTCAAGCCTGCTTTGAGCCATCTTCCCACCTTTTCTTCAGGTTTTCCTGTCCAACAACACCAATTGTCCTATTATATACACACATGAACAGGTCTACTGCGAATGTGGAGTAAATATTCAGTCGGTGAGTGGAACATCAAACACGTGAGTGAAGTTAACCTCTAAATTTTCCGGGTGTTCTCCAAGACAATCAAATTAATTTTATTGTTAAACAATTGATCATCAAGAGGTATAATAATCATACTGAAGCTTCTAACCTCTCAAAGCAAAATATATTTAATAGAGTCAAAGAATTGGGCTAATGTACGTGTGTCCACAGTTTTGGATTAAACTCTGGGTTCGTTGGATTTATTTAGGATTAATTAATAGGTAACTCGTCTGCATTGAGCCTATGTTATTGAACATATTGGAAGACTCGTGATGGCAGATGTGGATACAGGGAAGATCGAAGCTATTGGGAAGGTGTTGACGGACGAGAGAAGACCGTTGAAGGAGAGATTCAGAGCTTTATTTACGTTGAAGAATATTGGAGGAGAGGAGGCGATTGAGTGGATTAAAAAAGGGTTTGAAGATCCGTCTGCCCTGTTGAAGCACGAGCTGGCGTACTGCTTGGGGCAGATGCAGGACTCCAGGGCGATCCCAGCATTGATTGACGCGTTGAAGGACACCAACCAGGAGCCCATGGTCCGCCACGAGGCTGGTGATTATCACTCTCTGCAAATCTTCAATTTATAGTGTTCTCCTTTTGCAGAAGCCGGTAATACTTTTTTAAAATTAAATCTGTTAACAGGAGAAGCTCTCGGAGCCATTGGAGACCAAAAGGTGATGTCTGTTCTTGAGGAATACAGCAAAGATCCGGTGATTGAGGTGGCAGAGACTTGTCAGCTGGCCTTGACCAGGATACATTGGCTGAGGGACAATAAAAATCAGTCAGAGAGGCTGTCAGAGAATCCATACGCTTCAGTTGATCCAGCTCCACCTTGTGCAATCACCAATGTCGAAGAGTTGAAGAGGATTTTACTCAACGAAGAGGCTTCACTCTTCGAAAGATACAGAGCAATGTTTTCGCTGAGAAACTTGAGGACTCCAGAGAGTGTATTAGCTCTCGGTGCAGGTGAATTAAATCAAAGCCAACTCTTTCTAATTTTGCTTTTTATTCTAAGAATTTTTGTGAACAATTTGGCAAGTTATGTTCCCCATGAGTTCTCCGTTAATTAAGTTTGTTTTTTGTTTCCATTTGAAGCAGTGAGTCTGGTTCACTAACAAAAAATTAATTGTTTCAGGCCTTCGAGCAGGAAGTGCCTTATTCAGGCACGAAGTTGCCTTCGTCCTTGGTCAACTCCAGGAAGAAATCTCCGTTCCTTTTCTCCAGGCCTCCCTGGAAGACCCCGAGGAAAATGAAATGGTCAGGCACGAGTGCGCTGAAGCTCTGGGCTCAATTGCCCATCCTGATTGTGAAAAAATTCTCAATGAATACGTCAAAGATCCCAAAAGGGTCGTCCGGGAGAGCTGCGTTATTGCTCTCGACATGTGTGAATACGAAAATAGTCCGGAATTCCAATATGCTGACACACTGAATAAAGTCTCTTAACTAATACAGTAGTTGACAACAAACAAAAATACAAACATAACCTAAAAATAATAAAATAGTGCGAATAATGTTACACTAAAAATTTCCTATTTTTGTATAGTATTAAACTAAAACATCTGACTATGTAATAAATATTTCATTGACTTCCAATTGTTAATACCGGTCTGAGTATTCTAACCAATTTATCCCAGATTATTCCTCGTCAGTGACGGTGGGACCTGATGCATCCAACGAACGCTCACCCCGACCCACTTATTTGTTTCAATAAATTATTCTGTTCATTTGTAGGGGTTTTTCCACTTTCAACAGAAACCAACTGATACATTCCCACTCGCTAGCGTTTTCCTGACTATTCAGTACCAATTTATGCAGTGCAATTCGTCAAAGAGATAAATCCCATGACGCTCAGCAGAACCGGAGCTATTGTTTCGAATTTACCAATTGGTAGTGGTCAATGAATTCATTGAATCAAATAGAAAATGACTGTGAATTTTTTTCTCTTCATTTCCACTTAATGTCGACTAGAAATCAGTAGACAAATGACAAAAAATGTGACAAATTTTGTCTAATTTCACTGGAATTTTGGGCTTCAGAACATGATCAGATCTTCTGAAGTACTTCGCAGTGACAATTTCCTCTGCCTACCTATTATTATTATTACTCTGGTTCTTGAGTCATAAATTTTATAATGAAATTTGCTATCAAATACTGTTTGGAATTGCGGTAAATCATTAATCATTATAATCAGCCTTGGCCCTCTAAAGTGAGCGGATTGATAACAAAAAACAACGAAAATTGCATTCATGAATAATTCGTGATAACTATATTGTGAATAATGTACGGAGTAGATTGTCAAATTCTGAATTCATACTTTTTACAGGTTGCGTTATCAAACTACTATACTAACTACTATTCATAGTAGCCTAAATATAACCCTCTCGGTGCACTAAGAACCCCAATGAATAGGAAAACCAATGAAAGAAGCAATTGATGGCTTCGCTTCCTGGTTTTATCTGGATATTGTTGTATATTTACATGCCGTCGACGCTTTTTTACGATCTTACATTGAGTTTTATCGATGTAGCTCATGCTAAGTTATGACAAATGATTATTCATACTAATTGTTGGATTGATAACGATGGGGAGGAGGGAATTGGAGGCAATGGAGTAGCGAAATTCTGGGAAGTATATAAGGCCACGGCGAGTCACCGGATCCCCACACATCTCCAGAACGAGATCAGCTGCTGGTTATTTTACGGAAGTAAGGGTTCAAGTGGTCATCATGAGTCTTGTGAGATGTCTTCTACAACTGGCGTTTGTCATCATTGCCATTGGTATGGCAGCAGCAAGTTACGGTAAGATTTCGGGAAATATTTTATTGCATATCAAGTGAAATTGATAAGTATCTCAAGGAGGAAAAAATCATTTGTTAAATGACAGAAATTGAGGCAAAATCTTACCGTACATAAAAATGACAAATTTCTGTGACATTTAATATCAATTCGGTTGTAATTTTTGTGAATAGATAAGTTATTCACAAATTGTGAACATAATGTATTACCAAATTGGTAATTTATTTCGCACTGAAATGATTTGCGATCTGCTCCAAATTTCCGATTTGTACATAAACTCCAATTTTTATTTAAATAAAAAAGATATATATATTTCATATCAAGTAAACATCCAACAATTAAAATCGGGCAGTTAAACTCGCTTGCTCGTCCTTGCGTCATTTTAAAATTAAAAACAATTTCGATATTATTTTCTGTCCCACGCAGATAAAAATTGCGACGTCTCCGAGGAAGAGTGCCACAGACGTTGCGACGCTCAATTCGGTACAGGTAATGGAAGGGCCAAAGTTGTTTGTTCGGATGGCAAATGTAACTGCACCTGGTAAACAATGGAAAACATACGATGACCAACCGATTCTGCGTCGCTCCTGTAGTCGTTATAAATTCTTTTAATTGTTCCAAATTTCAGTAGATCGATCTAATAAATTAAATAATTGGCAGAGAATTTGTTTTTATTTACGGATATAGACAATTGTTTTCAGTTGATGTGAATTAATATTTTATTACGACTCATCTTCTGTCTTAATCATTACATTTACCTGGAGTTAATTATTTTAATTTAATTATTAGGCTGCACAAAAAAAATTGAAGATTTGATTTTCTAAATTACTTTAATCCCTACTCAGGTCAGTCTCCTCAATACGCCGACGCGCGCCTAGCCCGTAGCCTCGGCGTCGCCCGTACAAAGGCCCAAACTGACTGAATGGAGTCCTATTGAAACTGTGTAATTGGGATCCGGCTCGTTAGGCGATTAAAAATCGGCGGTTGTCCTCCCCCGGCGACGCCGGATATCCTCAACTTCTTTGACTTCAGTAAGGCCCAGACCGTCTCCTCTGACGCCAGATCTTGGAATCTCTGCTCAGACGGCTCAGACGTAGCCAGATCCCCTCCACTTCTCCTTACGCCCTGAGCTATATAAAACTGGCGACTCCTTAACTTTACTTAGTTTTAATCTCGCGTCCCCAAGCAGTTCTTGACAACTTCCTGAATAAACATAAATTTTGTATTTAATAAAATCAGTGGTCGAGAATTTATTCACCAGGGAAAGTCCACCAGAGGTGAGTGTCTCAAGATAATTCTTACATCTAAATAAATTATTGTAAAATTAATCTAAGAACCCAATTTTTCGGTTAATGAGTGATCAGTGAACATGATAAAAAAAATCAAATCAATCGATTTGAAAATCCCAACCTCAGGCCTAGTTATTCTCTAAAAAATCCGGTGGAAAAAAATTTCTTACTTTTATTAAGAAATTTTGCGCTGATTCCAGAGACAAATATAATTTATTTCTAACAACAATGAGCCCTCGCGAGTGGAGTCTGGTTTGGTAAATTAATTAAAAACTGTTGTAGACTAGAATAAAAAATATTCTACCGCAAAAACCACTGGAGTTGGTTGGACAAAATTGTTTTTCTTGGCAAAAGTTTGTTTCCCCCCAGGGCCCAATTTTTGAGCCAGTGATTTTTTGGAAAGACCGAAGGCACTTGTTAAAAAAATTTCTCAGTGGATTTCTTACACAATAAGACAGTAATAGAGCACGAAAACGGGTAGAATTGAACAGATCGTTGAAGCGAGAGAGACTGAAGTAAATGGGACTCTACTACAGTATCAGCGGCGACGCGCAGTGTGCGGGACTCTTGAGAGAGACCGGGTATCGCGCCGCGCGATATTGAAAGATGAATCCAGTAGCACCCGGATTGCGAGTCGGTCAAGATCTCGCCGGTAGACTTTCTGAGGATTCAATAACTCTGGAGGATATAGTTTCCCTCCACCGAAAGCCTTTCACTATTTCCATCTGCCGATCAGTGGTCTCCAAGTTCCCCAACTAACTCGCCTAATTACTCCCTCTTTGTCCCCGTTAAATGAAGATTTTACACTTCATCGAGAGCCCAACAGATCCAAAATAATTTCGGTAAGTTTTCACGTTTCGATATCCGAATAAAAGCCCCTCAAATTAAATTCTCAAAGAATTAACTTTTTTTATCCAATGGACCAATTGCGGACGCTAATCACGTCAATTACGCGGTTGTCTACTTTTATTGTAGTTTTAATTGAAACAAACCCAAGGGAGTTTATTTATTTATAATTATTGCATCTCCGAAAAGTAAAAAAAAGGGAATATCTTAATTAACGTAAGTAATTCGCTCGTGAATTGATAAGAGTTGGTAAAAATGCGAAATCAGTGAACTCTCGAGTGCGATAAGGGATAATCAGCCACAGGATAAATTCTCACTTCGGTTATTCCCCGGAGGAATAATAATAATTGATAATGAGTGCTGATTAATTTTAACTGGCATTTTAAAAACCAAAATTAATCCGTCGTTTTTGAATTTCAGATAACGAGAGAGACCTTCCAGACGCCAAACCCTAACTCTCACAGACCATGGGAACGTTCTGGAGTAAATTCTGGGGACAGTCTGGTGCAGTTGATACCATTGATCCTAGCACAGGATTGACTGGACGTGAGAAGCGACTCGTGCAGAGTACGTGGAGTATTGTGAGTAGAGATCCCGTGGCTTCCGGAGTTGCCATAATGACATTGTAAGTATTTTTCATTCCCCCCGGTGATTTTATATTCCGTTATTTTCGTCCACATGTCACCGCCAACTGGATCTACCATCAATACTCCATTAGTGGATCTGGAGAAAACTGAGATGACCTTTTGTATAATTTTTCTGCTGTGAAAAAAGTGAATGACAAAATAACAAAAATTACCGGTTTCATAAAACACTTTAAACATAATTTCCGTTACTCGGCTCTTTCGAGGCCCACTCACTTCGAATTTTATCTTCTCAATCATTAGATAAGCTTACAAACGTAGACAATACTTTATAACTATTTTAATAATTACAGCCAGTCGAATGATTGTTTAACATTTTATTTCAGTAGAAATTCTATTGAAATTCCCAATTGCGTCAGCTCCAGATAAACGAAAATCTGTCAACCATTCTGGCTTCAATTTTTATTTCCCAGCATCAGAAATAATCTGATCTTGTGATCTGCCCCCGAAAGTACCTCCAGACTTAAAAAACCCTGAAATAACAATTTTTCCTTTAAACAACTCCAACTCCCCGTCTGGCAGACGAAATTTCAGACATTCCATTGGCAATTCCTTTGAACGTCCACGAGCTCCCCCGAAAAAATAATAAATATTAAAAATATCATTGCCCTTAATGAAAGCCAGAGGGGCATCAGAAATACCTCTGACACTTCATCTGATGTTTAATATTCCACCTTTCCACCCTATTTATATCCAACTAGTGGCGACAGACGAAAACCGAAAATGCCAACTATCTCAGTCACTCTATCGATTCTCGATTAATCGTCATTCTAGCCAGAGTGCAATTATAAAGCCCACCCGCCCTCTCCTCTCACTCCTGGCCGCTGCGCTAAAGCATACCCACCGAACGAAGGTATGTTGTGTGTAGCCCAGTGGCCCCGAGAGCCAGGGCTAATAGCTTCACGTACACCGGTAACACAATGGAAAATGGATCGATGCTTTCTATCTCTCACCACTTTTACCAATATCATTGTTACAATAGGAGGAATTAAAGGTACAAAAGGGGGGCGAGGGGATGAGGGAAAAAAATGAGCTGGGGAGGATTATTTTCCAGTTGAGTCTTTCCCAAGCAAGGCGTGGTGATGATGATGAAACGGTGGAGGAAAAAATTGAGAGTGGGAGGAGGTGGTGGGGCAGGTGAGGGTGGAAAGTGGAGGAATCCTCCTTAAAATTCAAAGGCCGTGTGACACTTGTCTGTGTGCATCCGAGTCCTCTTATCCTCTGTTAAATATGCATGCCGTTGCTCCATTGTAGGTGACTACTCTGCCTAGCAATCGTCTTCACTTCTCTTGACGAGTCACTTCATCTTTTTTTAAAATACAGTCTTTTGATTACATTAATAATGATGGGGTTGATAGCAATTGAAATGCCGGCGAGGCCTTGGGGCTTGTGGAGATGTTCGTGGGTTTGAAGTTGATGAAAAGGAAAATCTGATTTTTAGGCGGGGGAGCAAAGTTTGGGCAAGCAATTGGGGAGATTGAGGACAATTGGGGCACAAGAGGTCTTGGGAGATGTCTATTGGAGATGAATAATATTTTTTCTGGCTCAGTGCGAGGTAGGAGTGGAAATGATTTTGTAAAAATATTTTTTCTCTCAGTGTGGGCAGAATTAACTGGTCACTTGGAATCAGCTCGCGAGATATTCTGGTGAAGTGAATTTGTTGACGAAGCGGCTGGAGCTAGGGCCCAGATGGTGGATTTACTTCGGAATTGAATGGTCAACAAGTGGAATTCTCGGGGGCTCTGTTATTAGGAGAGTTCAATACCCGAAACAACCTTGCCCGGAGGAGGGGAGAGTGGATGCCACTGGGGGGTCAATTACGCCCGGAGAATGGAAGAGATTCTTCGTTTTCATCTGATAATGGGAATTGACTGAGACTGGAAACTAATATTAACGATATTAACTCTCTCGTTTCTCTTGAACAATTGCTAAATCAAAGTGCACTTTAATCTTGAGACTTGAGGATTCATTAACGCGAGAGGAAAAAATATTTTTTCTGCCGAATAATTAATTCGAGAGAACTATTTACTTTTTTAAAATGTATTCTTCGAAACGAGTATCATTCAGGCGATATTCATTGGCTTTCAACTATGACAAAAGTATTGATCCAGGGAATTGAAGTTGAGAGTGTTTTTTTTAATGAAAAATCGTCTGTCGCTTCCTAATTACCCTCCACGTCCTTATTTTTACATCCGGGTTCGTATTTGCTCACTGGATTCGCTCTAATTGTACAAACGATTCCGTTTGTTCATCAATGCCCCATCGATGCCTCTGGAACTCCCCCGAACCAGAGGAAATTGGTCGGGTAGGAGCCTCGGGGCAATCGTCAGGTGCAGTTTCCCTTGCAGTCGGGCTCAACTTCAAAATAAATAAATTCCCAGTGGATTTATTTTTACAGATTTTTTGGTTTTCTTTTTTTTAGATTCTTCGAACGTTACCCCGAGTACCAGTCGCTGTTCTCCGCTTTTAAAGATACACCGAGAGAAGAACTTCCAGCGAATAAAAAATTCCAGGCGCACTGTGCCAGTATCATCACGGCATTGAACTCTGTTATCGATGCGCTGAATGACGAGGGATTACTCGAGGCAACACTCGTGACTATTGGCGAACGACATAAGCGACGCGGCCAAACGACAGAACAATTTCTTGTGAGTGTATATATTTTTTTATAATTAAAAAATTGACAAAACGCTAAATAATTGCGTCAGTTGTCAGAGGAGGGGGCAAGACGGGCCAATAACTCGGTAATTGATGGGGGGAATTTGTCGAGGGGGCGCTCATTTTAAAGCTTATTTTGCGAGCTTGAAAACGATCCCTGAACGATCTAAATCCCATTACTCAATCAAAAGATATTGAGGGACAATCAGAGGAGGGCCTACTCTAGTTTAGCAGTAGTGGTATTTTATTGCTTTGTCAAAGGAAAAAAATATTTAATTGGCAATTGCGATTTGTTGACAGAAGGAGGGAGATTTATTATTTAAATATAAATATATTTTTTTGTCTCATTGGAACTAGCGAGATAAAATATTGTGTCAACCGATAAAAGTATTATCCGGCTGAGGCGATCTTGAATAATAAAACATTTGGCATATCCCACTTTTATCGCCTGATGACATAATGTACTATTTTTTTTTATCACTATTACGTTCTCGTGTGTCGAAATATGTGGATTACTCGTAAACAAAATTTATTTTTTCAATTTCTTTGGGAGATTGGGTTGAGAAATGGCGAGCGAAGTGGGAGAATTTTCCCTCAAATTATTTCGTAGAGTTAAAAATTATCATTTGACGGAATTTTATTCTGAGTTCCGTGAGGATTTATAATAATTTCTCATTTGTTGGGAAACAAAATAAAATGTTTCCTGCCTTCCGTCGTGTCTCTGAATATTAATTGGAATTTTTTGGAATTTGAGAGAGCCAATTTGAAGAAAATCTCGCAAAGTGCACACATTTTTTTTTGTAACGAGCAAAATGTGATTCGTTCGACTATTAAAAGTTTGGCTCTCTGGTTTCTTGGAACAAGGGGGCGTAGGTCATTAAATTCTTTCAGTCGGCTTCGCTCAACCCCCAGAGCTGGAGCCAAAGAGGTGTCATTATTTTAACACACGTACGGTTAAAGAACAATCAATTTAATGATTTCTTTGGGCAATTCAAGTCGAATGGAATTCTTCACTGTCGATCATGAGTCTATTGTTTGTGAATTATTGGCTGGAAATGATTGAATTAATACTATTATTCTTCGTAGAATTCAAAGGATTAGAACGTTCTTAAATCTCATTGAATTAGATCACGCGAGGAGATGGAGATGAATGGTTATTGTTCAATGAATTCTCTCTCTGATTTAGTAGCTTCATTATGAGTTGGTTCCCTGGGATGATGGAGGGACTGTTTACATTAATAAAATCCTGATTGATGATTTATCCAACAATGGCCCAGATTTTATTCACTGAGGGTCTGTTCCGCCAGGGAACTGGTGCAGTCCAGTAATAGTGAATTCTAGTGGGTTTTGAATCTGGTAACTGGGGAATTTTACTGGAAAATCG
>JAPYZN010000708.1:0-23952 GCA_030522865.1 Psyttalia lounsburyi
CTCGGTCAATGTAACACTAATATTTACATATTGATATCCTTATCAGCAAGGGAGGCTGGAACACTTAACAGTACCGGAAATGACAAGTTCAGACTTGTCGCTTGAAGAAACCCCACGCAGAAGGTCTTTGAAAGAAGAATCCTTAATTAGTCAAACCGCTAATTAACCCTTTCCTCCCACCCACTCGCGGTACACCCTCTGGTGACCGTTAGTCAAATCGCTAATTAACTGAGCCGCTAATTAACCGAGCCGCTAATTAACCCGTTCCTCCCATCCACCCACTCGCGGCAGACCCTCTGACGACGTCTTTGAACCAAAACCTCTAATTAACCGAGCCGCTAATTAACCGAGCCGCTAATTAACCCTTTCCTTCCCCCCCCCCCCCCCCCCCCCCCCCCCCCCCCGCTACCCACAAATAGAAAATACTAGAATTTCCAACAAAAAATGGAATCCCAGCGTTCTGATGGAAATTTTTACGGAATAAGATTTATAGAAAAAGGCTTGCTTTCATTAGTGAAACACCTAGCCTTAATGCTAATATGGTAATGAGATACCTGAAGTAGAAGTTCTGTATTACTAAAGGAGAATGTGGAAAATATCGTATCGTATCGAAATCTCGAAGGAGCACTATAAATCGAACTTTTTTCTATTGATAACAGTAAAGGAGAAATCGATAAAGAATACATCCATATCCATATTAATAACGGAGGTCTTCAAATATCGAAATATCGAAGGTGGGAGATACAATTTATCGATTCATCGATACTCGATAATTTATTCTGTTATTTCCAACAAGAACAAAAAAAACTACAAAAATTACAACGAAGATGTAGATATTTATTCAAGAGCGCGTGAAGGGCGCTTTATTAGGCTAATGAATTATAAGCTTGAATGATGATTGTACGATTCAAGGGTCTCTCGAAATTTCTCTCAACTGGAGGATTACCCGCGACAAGTGGGGAACATTGACGTAACGGTAATAAAAAATCCTGTGAAAAAATAATCTGACTTTGGATGAATGGCCGAGACAAGTTTTCTGGTTTCACAGTACAAACTAAGGGGGTCAATGGTTTTTGCAGTTTTATTTTCATGGCTCTTTACTAGCTGGGAAAGTTATTGTCGAGGAGTCTGATATGTGACCATTCGTGGCAACTGCGTATAAGGTGAGAACCGTTGGTTTTGTCAAGTCAACGGAAGTTAGAATCGCCTGGGTTCTCGTTGGTGATCCAACTCGACTTGTTACGATCCTGGAAAGTTCAGTATTAGTATTCATCTATTTAAATCTCATTTTCAGGACGTTCAAATTTGCAATTGAGGTGGAAATAAAACGTCTTTTCTCATTTGATCTATTCTCAGTTGTTGAAAATTATACAATTTGCTAAAACATGCAACGGAATTTATTTTGAAAGTTTAATAAAAAGTACTTTTTCTACTCAATTTTGCCTGTGGACATAATATCTAAGACAGAATTTGGAATGAATTTTCTAGATTTGCCCACTTAATCATTTATCATGTTTTTACAGAGGATTTTTCATTAAACTTTGAAAAAAAATCTATAGCAACAATTTTGTTGAAAAAATCAGTAGACTTTGATTTTTCTATGCAATTTTTTTTACTTCAACATTAAAAAAAGAAATTCTCAATATGAATTTCCTAAGGCTTTTTTATTTTATCGTATTCTTGTATCAAAGAAGCAATTTCGGAATTTCCATGCAGACTTTCGTGAAATATAAAAAAGAACAGTTGCGTAATAACTCAAAGTTTTGATTACCCATTGACTGCAATTTCAAATCCTCGAAGTTTGCACAGCGACTCCGGTGGATCCCAGGTAACGAATAACGAATTGAATATCGACCTGACAACTCGGAAGTTCGTTGGCTTTGGTACAGTATCATCCTCGATATAAGTTTGCCCCTGCGACAAATCCTATTACCAAACACAATGGAAGTTACTCCGAATTTCGGTGTTCACCGATAGTGACATGTCGTTATGGAATTAAACTAACCGGAAGCGATGTACTCCTGAGATAATCACAAAGCATAGACCGATCGAAGTCAATAGCAATGCGTGGTAAACAAGGCGCACCTAAATTCTCGACGATTTGATTGACATGACCGGAATTCCTGAGCTCTTCAGCCAGAACAGCAATCATTCCGTCCTTTATGCGACACTTGGCTTGTAGTATTTCGAGGGCTGACATCAATTCTAAATTTGCGTAATTCAAATTAAAATTTATCAACTCTTTGTGACCTGATTTATTTCATGAAAAAAAAATGTTATCAAAAAATCTAGTCAATTTGATTAGTTTTGTGAAAAATTCTAACGCTTTACTGGACGTATTATTTATAAAAATTCCTCAAGTCGCATTTTTTATTTCTTTTCACAGTTTTTTTTTCTTGTTTGCTTAAAAGAAAACTAAAAAATCGTGCAATATTTGAGCGAAGAATTTCTAGAGAAAATACTTCGGTAGAACAAATTGTACAGGGAAATAGAATTTGGTTTTGTTTCTTCCATTTTATCCAATACATTTTTCCATTTTTACGGAAATTAAATTTAGTAAAGTATCCCTGGAAAAACGTGCCAATAAGCTCGAAAATTTTAAATGAATTTGGAAATAAAAAAATTTCTGCAGAAAAAATCAATAAAATTGTATTTTTCGATAGAATATTTTCCGTTGCATATTTCTATTGATAAAGAAGGGTCCAGATGAGCAGCAGAATTTTTTAAAAGAATCAGTAAAAATCTCGAGTTTAGTTTACGTTAAATTTAAGTTCAATAGTCATCGAATAGAATTATCTAGCGAAATCTTATCTAACCGGCATCGCTCGGTGCGAAAGAAATCTTGGACGGTCGCTGCGGGTTATGGCTCGGCTCGTCGTTGAGTTCATTACCACAGACACAACAGGGCCTAGTTCATTAATAATAGTACAGTAAAAATAATTGTTAGTAATTTGTCCTATTATTCTAAAGAGTCTTGATGTTCAGTCGGTCATTATCGACGGACATTGATATTACGTGAGGAGAATTATATAATGAGGATACAAATAAGAATTGCTAAAGATGATTGATTGAACCCAACTCTTAGGCAGCTCTAGCCTATCATATAACGTCTGCTGTAAAAAAATTCTTGTTTCCAATCTCTAAAAATCAATTTTTTTATATTTTGTTATATGAATTTTGATTGAAAATTTCTGTTCTTGAATTAAGAATTATTTGCGGTCTCAGTCTTGTGGTTGGATAATAGAAGAATCCTCGTTTCGCTTTCTTTTTTCAGAGAAACATCTTAAGAGAAAAATATTCATAATAATTTGAATTTTTTTTACACATCGCATTGAAATCGAAAGATCTCTTCAGATAAGCGAAAAAAATCACATTAACAATTTCTACTCAAAAATATTTTACAAATAAGAAATGCTCACGGAAGAGAAAAAACTAACCCTGTGTAGCAACTATAATTAATATGATATTTCATGTATTAGAAAAATTAATAGAAATTCCTAGCGATTATATTACAATTTTTCTACCTGATTTTTACTAGTTTTTGTATGTTCCTAATTGAGAGCGCAAATTAAAATACCCAATAGAGTTATGTTTTTCTATATAATGTTTACTGTTATATTGTCTACAGAATTTTCTCGTCATTAATTTCCAGTTTTTTTTATATAAAAAAATCGGACCAAAAAAGTTGAAAAGTTTTAATTAAAGAAATGCTGTTGAAAATATCTGAACAGAAATTATATAGAGAGAAAAACTTATTTTCTATAGAATATTTAGCTTCTTGACTACTTGAATAGAAATTGAGGAGAATTGTCTAGCAAATCGGTCAGGATTTTCTACAATATTCTTCGTGTGTATTTTTTTAATGATTGATTGAGTTAGTTCAACTAAACAGCAGACAGTGGTAGTCCAATCTCTCAATCTCTCAATTTAAGTTGACCCAAAAAATTAAATTACCCTCCATCTCTGATTCCCAAGTGTTCTTCAGAATCATCAACAATTTCAATAATGGTTCCACAACCACAAGGACAAACTTTGAACTCTCCCTCTTGGAAATACCCGCACCCACACGGACAAGTAGCTCCACTTTCTCCCTCCTCATGGGCTCCCTCTCGGCTGGGACTAGGTTTCGGTGGATATTTGGGTGGCACAGACTGAAGTAGACACATTTATCTCCAAATCTCATCAATAATTAACCGTCAAATTTAAACTCACCAGGAGATGATCGGAAAGCTCTTTATTCTGAATCTCCGAGGATTTATCATTTGCAGTCTCTTCATATTGACCTCCGATCGTGGCAATTGATGTGGCCGTCTCTGCGCTAAATCCTTTCTCTTTCAAAGGCTGAAATACAGATGAACAAGTCAGCGTATATAATTTACATTCAACACATGTAGCACTGATTTCATTCACCTCAGGGTCACTCATGTGCGATATTTTTTTACTGACGGGTGGAATGTACCAGGTCTTATCGCATTGACATTTATCACCGCATGGATTGCAAGTCCATTTGCCGCGGGGACCAACGACATCTGGGCCCCATTGATTGCAGTTGCAAGAGACTTCTGGCTATGAAATATGGACATTTTTTGAGTTTCGACGTTTGTCAGAGGATTAATAGGCTTTCCAGGGCTGGAACAAAGACTCTGCAATTATAAAATTGTGATAATTTCTCCATCGAAAGACTAGGGACAATGTGAACACTTCCAACTTGCTAGGAGGTTGTTTTTTTCAGCAATAAATCTCTACAAAAAATTCTTATTTTGAGATATTAAAGATATTGAAATGAGATTTTCAAGTCGCAATATAGAACTTGAAAATCTTCATTTCATTGTTCCACAAATATCAAATTGACATTTCTATCTTAACTTTCGAAAGTCTCACTTTCCACCTCACTTTAATTGAATAAGTGGGTAGCACAAATATATGTTATAATTTGCAAAAAAAAAACAGCGAGGGAGAGCACATACAAACCTGTTACGAGCAACTAAAATATCAGTTTGAGATAAAATCGTAAAAAGAACAATCAATTGCACAGGAGACAGGAATAATAATAGCAAAAAATACCATTCAATTCAATAAAATGAAGTAAATTATCTACGATAGAAGAAAATGATAAGCAAAGTGAGACCAAAGGAATCAACTGAAAACACTTGTCCTTTTCGCGGAAAAAGAAATTATTTTATTTAACTGGGAATTAAACGATTAAGACACGATTGAAATTTATGAAAAAAGCCAAAATGTCCATATTAGCCCCTACAAAAATGGACAGGGTTACTTTTCCCTGGAAAGCCAAAATGAATTCGTTAAAACAAGGAAAACTCACTTTACAGAGTGCTAAAGATTGACCTGGCTCCGCAAGATTTTTCAGTGTCACCACAGTTTCTTCTATCGGCTGAACTAGCTCTTGAAGCCCCAAGCTCTGATAATTAATTGAAATAATTTTTTATTAATTCAGGAATGACAAAATTCTAATAGGAAAAATTAGCGCTCTCTGCAAGAAATTTTATCTTTTTGTGAGAAAATAATTACCAAAAAACAAGAGGGAAATATGCAGAATTATTTTTATTAAAGTTTCCTCTTAGATAAAATTTCTATGGAATTTTAAGGGAAAAAATTGACAAATAGATTTTTGTCACCTAAATTTTTCCATACGTGAATTAAATAATTCTTAGAAAGAAGAGTAAGTAGGGCTAAATGAACATTTAGAAAGTGTTTCAACATGTTAATAATTCATTGAAGTGGACATTCAATGATGAAATTTTTTCTTACATTTGCTTTGCCCTTGCCTCATGAACACCAAGTGAAATAAAAGTGTCCATTTTGCCCCGTTTTCATTAGCTATAATCTTCACGCTTACTTTGGCTTTATCTAAAATACTATCAAATTGCTGAGCCAACTCGTCCAAACTACGATTTCGATCCGGTAGAATAGCTCCTTCCGGCGCTCCAGGCGAGGTTGGAGATACTTCCTCATAACAAGTCGGATTTTCACAGAAGGAGCATTGAGAAGTCACTTCCCTCGAAGTGCCTGGCTCGACTCCAGACGATGTCTGACCCATTTAAACGCCCCCACTACTGTAATTTCTTATTCAATTCATTAACCACGTTTTTTGGTGCTTTGAAGTACAAAAGAAATCAGTGAAAATTCGAAACGAAAATGACAGAACAGGCGGCGCCACTGTTCCCCTGTTTCTGCTGCAAATTTCTCGTTTAGCAGTTTCTCAATATCTCTACTTACTTAATCTTAGGAATAACAAAAATAAAATTATGTCGAATCAATGGGAGAATCCCGATAAACAGAGGAGGAAGAGCTGTTGGAGCAATCTGGTTCGCCATTACGAAAAAAGAAATGCTTCATTGGAGAGACGTCATGACGCATTAGCGGAGCGAGTTCGGATGATGGAGTTGGCTCTTCCTTCAGTCCTAATGGAAGTCGTAGTCAATTTAAATCCGCTGACGGATGACAAGTAATGTCGCAAATCTCCCGTAGACTAAATTCTTTTATTACATTTTCTCTTCTCTTCGATTTCTCCAAGAGCCACGACTCGCGTTACAAAAAAAAATTCAAAGCTTTCGGTTGATGGCGATCGAGCATCTTTTCAATTGACAAAAAATTATGAGGAGCCTGAAACATGTGGAGAGCTCTCGCCAGATAAATAAAAAAAGTAAGAAAAGTAAGTATCAAAAAAATTGTGAAAGATAAATAAAAAACAACGATAATAATAAACGAATGGGAAAGGTTTCGACAGCAGTCTCAATTTTTGTATTTTCTCGTTTCCGGGACAAATTTCTTGTTTAGAAACTTCTTCAGTTCTCTAGCTATCAAAAATCTTAAAAATAAAGTCGGGTCGAATCCCTTTGAGGGCGTTAGAATAAAGGAGTTGGCTCTCCTTTCAGTCTTAATGGAAATCGTAGTAAATATAAATCCATTAATGGATGGCAAGTGATATCTCGAGGGTCTCCTGAAACATCTTTTACCCCATTTGTTCTTCGATTTTAGTTTAACCAGGAACGGAGAGTCGTATTGCGGAAGATAATCTCAATTCTCCAGCGACGATGATTCACTTCTTCCCAAAAAAAATTGCAAGGATCCTGAAAGATGTGGGTAGCATTTGGCAGATAAATAATAAATCAAGTAAATACAATGATCATGTTTTTATTCGAATAAACATAGTCATGCAATCATTCGTTAACTCAATCAAAATAATTAAAATAAAGTAAAACTAACTCAAATATTTTGACAAAAAGTTTAAACCCTATTGAATCGAAACGATAGCATCTTCGTAGTAGGTGGATATAAACTTTGACATTAATAGAAATCGACTAGAGATTACCTGAACCCTAAATCTATCTCATTCATCGAAATCGGGGCAAGCTTGATTAGGATATTCGCTTCTCATTGTAATTCGCTAAACCATTGACATATGGATGACATGCATAGACATAGTTGCAACTGGAAAATCGAAAAAAAAATCAAACGTAGAATAACTGAATACACAAACACACACTTTTCGCAGTTGGTATTGTAAACATTAGTCGTAGTTTCTCAGGTTTCAATTACTTTTGATATTTTCTCGCAGCGTTCGATGAGATTCAATTCGTGATATCGGTCGATCGCTTTTGGGCATGTTTGGGTAGATTATATAGAAGTGGTGGGTGAAGTGGGAATTGTCAATATCTTGTAAATTGGAGGAAATTTCAGAGGATATTTGAATATTGGATGACATCATTTAGCGTTGCAATTTGAATTTTACGATTGTTGGGAGTGTCCTCACTCGTGCGGTAGGACGTACCGTTCCTGGTCATCACTTGGGTACCAAGCAGCGCCAGCAGTATTGTCCTGTTGACAGAAAGCCAATCCAATTTTAAAAGAATTTTATTAGGATATCTTTCAATTTCTGACTATTTTCACAAAATGCACATGTGCTCATACCGATAAATTGATAAATTACTAGAATATTCAGCAACATTACTTGAAGAACTTTGAATTACAAATGAAAACATTCTTTCTATAGAAAAACCTGATGACTTCATTAGAAAATTCTATTGACCTTTATTAAAAATTGGACTATTTTGCGGTGGATTTTGGTGCATAAATTCGCAATTACATTTAATCCAATTTTCAAAAATACATCGAAAAGTTACTCATTGCGATTAAAAGTCTTAATTGACTTGTAAGGGTCTCAATTTAAGACGTGGGCTCTCAATTCAAACATTCTGAAAAGATCCATTTAAGATCTTTAAAATGTCAACATTTTTTTGGCATAATTTAAAAAATAATAAAACAGGGGAAAGACTTTACATTTCTCAAATGAATTACTATGTATTCCATGCATACGTCTTGAGATTGTCCTCACCTTATCGTTGGTCAAAAAGGAACCGTTTTTTATCAAACGTCGGGAGTTTGTGCTGGTCACGAAATAGTTGTGCTTGATGTAATAGCTAAACCACAGTCTCCACGATAACAGTCACCGCAACAAAGAATAGGACGGATGTCTCATCTCCAACGAAAGTAAACGATCTGAAAAGAAAATCAAATCATTCAAAGGCCTCTCCCAGACAAAGCCATACCCAAGTGAAAAACTATGAAAGAGTTATAAATTGAATATTAAACCACCACCTCAAGCGCGACTATATTAACTCACAGTGCACGTGAGACATTAAATTGGATGAAAAACCGTATCTACGCCCTTACTATTTAATGGTCGATGGATGATAGTAGATAAACACACAAACTACAGAAAGTTCAGTATGAGTAGTGAATTCAAAAATTAGATCGACGAGGCGCAACAATAGTCGTCGTGCTCGAGTTAAAGAACAAAACAAGTAAAAAAATAAATTTTAATTAATATTTTTATGCATAAAAACAGAGAAATTGGGTCAATTATTCCAGAATTTTTACTTCTTTGGGTAATCTACGTTTGAGAACTTAAAGATTCGTTACTTTGAAATTCAACAATTTGTTATCTCAAAATTTGTTTAGCAGAAAATTGTTGTGCTTTTCTTGCTCAGTTTGATAAGCAAAGATGTTCTATAATTAAACAATTAGAAATACGAAATGAAAAAAGAAGGTACAAGAAGTCTCTGACGCTTGAAATATCTATTTCTTTAATTTTCAGAATTATTCTTCTGGAATTATAAGGAATCTTGTTTTTTAGATACATGAAAACAGATAATTTGAGACTCAGAATCTCTCTTCATCTACCGAAACAATTGTCAGATTTGTTGGGTGACTAGAGAGTTGAGCAGACTGACCTTGAGCCAGTTACGAAGCCAGCCAAGCTGCATGAGTTCTAGCACAGCCTCATCAATCCATTTTCCTCCTTCAAGAATTTTTTTTCCAGTCTCACAGTTCTCGTGGTGCATTCGAGACCAATTTTTTATTCTCAATTTTTCATCTCGATCCATTGGAATTTCTCAAGTACAAGCACTCTCTTCACTTACGACATTTCTAATGATCAAATCACGGATTTTTCAACACGCAAATCATGACAAACCGACAAAATGAGTTCAGGCAGGATTCATAGGTGATTACTTTTTTCTCTTTAATAGAATTTCTGACAGTTCTTTCACTGATTAGAATTGAAATAGAAAACAAAGCTAAACGCAAATCTCCTGGTAAAGAACAAAACGATGACCGTTAACAACCGCCCTGATGTTTCTAACGCTACGACTACCCTTCGAAGTATTTCGCACTCTCATCACCCAGCCATCTCGTTCAACTTGGCCATTCCGCGATTTTCTAACCTTCTTATCCGTATCAGAGTCGGTTATTTTGACAAGATCATTGGCGGTAGTTGCATCAGATGATTCTACGGCCGTCTCGTCTTCTTCCCGAGCCTCATACGCTAGCTCCGCTATTATTTGGCCCGACGGATTTCTGATGATGTCTCCCTAAAGACAAAATCAAATGTTCTCATTAATTTTCGCTATTATTGCATTGTATTTTATTCATGTTTCATAGGAACATGAGTCTTTTATTATCCATGTATATCATCGAACACGGTTACCCCACAATTTTATCTATTTTAAATGATCTCAATTAAGAAAAAACAATTTTCTCAAAGTGAAACTGAATCATAAATTTTTTTTAAATCCATCACTTTTTTCAAAAAATAAAACCTCTTTTCGGTGATAGAAGATTATCATTTCAACCACTTACGGTATTCGAATCCCTGTTACAGTCAGTCTCTTCAGTTTGTGTAGATTGATGAATTCCATTTTGACCAGACTCCTCATCAATCTCCATCGATTCATCCGTTTGAATCCCTTCTTCAACTCCTCCCTTCCAATTCTTCATGTCGACTTCATCAACACTCGTAGAATTCCCCACGCACACATGACTCTGGATCATCTCTTCAAGTCCGCCGATTCTGTCCAACATCTTCCGTGTAACAAGATTCTTATTCTCCAGTTCCTTTTCTCTATTCCTCAACACTGAAGCATGTGACAATTCAAGTTGATACCAAGTGGCATCGACGCGTTGAAGAGTCTTGGCAAAAGCTATTTCTCTTGGTTCTAAATCCATGATTCTCGTTCGGAAAGAACACTCAGATCCAGCGATTTGCTGAATTTGGTCATTACAATTCTCTCTCATCATATTGCAGTTATCGTACTTGGTTTCTTGTCCACTCTTCAGGGCCTCAGAATGTCCGCTCCACTCATTCTCTCCTACCGTTGAACGGATTTCGGAATCTTCGATCTCCCTCAGAGCATCATGAAATATTCTGCCACAGGGTGATGATGCTGGGATATTCTGTAACGCGAATGATTTTGGTCCGAAACAATCCATAACCGCAAGGTCTGAAGTTGATGTCCCACAATCTCCACTATCAATCGTGTCTGTCATAGTCCCAGCATCAACAAGATCAGCTTCATCATCTTGCAGATTTTTCAGTTCGTTTTCTAACCAGTAGACCCTCTCCGTAAGTTTGTAGTTCTCGTCAAGGACATCTTCCTCCCTCTGTTTTGCAACTAATTGATCGTTGGATTTCGTAATTTCGGCGGCTTCGTGGATAGCCAAACGTTCCTCCAGATCTTGGATGCGTTCCTTGTAAGATGTTAAACGATCGTCAGTCTCTAAACTCTCCAAAGGCACCTTGACCGCTCTTTCTTGTATCCTCTCTCGCAGTTCCTGCAGCCTCTGAACCTCCTGTAGTAAATCGCCCGAGGGTGTTTCAGTCTGTGTGCCACAGGTGGCCCATTCCACCTGATCATCATCATCATCTTCCTCGAAGATTCCACTCTCTTGAAGCGACAATGGGGGCTTCTGCACGGGAACTGGAGACAGCGATTGACTGTACGAGTTGTATGGTATGACAGTTGCTATTGCTCGGTGTTGTTTGTTGCTCTGGTCTTTAAAGAGTTGAATGGGCTCGGGTGACACAATGCCACTGTCAGCAGTGTCAGGAGACTCCCTTGGACCGCCGGTCTCCTCCAACTCAAGGACACGAAATTCAAGTAATTCATTTTGCTCCCGTAGCTCGGAAATTTCAGCCTGCAAACATGACTCCCGCTCCTCCTTTTCTTTGAGCTTATCGCTGAGTACACGTCGGCTATTCTGGCTCCCACGCGTCTCCTGTAGCAACGCCTGCTCCAAGTCTCGAACTTGACGCTTAGCGTGGGTCAATTCCTGCTGGGCCTCTATGTACTTTGTCTGCAACTCCTCGAATTCCAGGAGAAGTCCTTCGTAGGTCTCACGAGACACTCCATTTGACTGCCAGTGCCCGCCCGGCTGTGGCGATAGGGATGACGGTGCACTGGACAATGCACTGTCACCCTCCTCGTGCTCCTCTTCGTCGTCCACTTCAGCTACCGGTTCGAGCTCCAACCATTGCTTGTAGAATTCTTCCTTGCGTCGTTTATTCGAGAGTTGATCCAATTTACGTTCACGTTCTTTCAGGGCCTGCCGGAGGAATTCGATTATCTCTTGTTGCTCTATCGCTACTTCCCGAAGGCGGTCCACTTCACCCGTGTCGTAGTTATCCTTGCATGAGTTCTGGAATGGGAAACTTTGATTTTTGAGAATTCTTTGGGATGGGTGACTTGAGAAAGAAGCCAATGCCCAAAAAATCATTATTTCGAGATTTTAAACATATTCAATTGAGAATTTGGAGAGGTTCTATTTGAGGTGAGATGAGTTGACTCCAAATTTAATTCGCTCGAGATTCCGTCTAAAAATAGATCGATTCGAGAACAAAAGATGCATCTCATCTTTTTCTCGAGAGGACAAAAACATTTGAGTGCGAAAAATGATAAATACATAAAAAACCGGGGGCGGATCTTATGTCACATTTAACTTTCATTTTTTCCCGCGACTATTATAACTTCCTAAATGGAAAGGTTACGCCCAATCAGTGTGTTATTAATGATTTGTTTTCAATCATAAGTAGCCATTCGTTATCTACTTAATGTCAGGAAATGGACGTTTGGTTTTCGATGTGTAATTGATTAATCAGTAGATGCGAGAAAAAAGCGAAAGTGATCAACATCAATTTTCGTTCGCGCGCAAATCAATTGCATGCGACTGCTTTTCTTTCATCCTTTTTTGTCAAGAAAGATCAAGAAAACAATTGAAAAAATTGAGCCAAAAAAAATGATCCTCAATAAAATAATTTGTGTATAAAAATAGAGTTCTCCTGACTTTTGCCATTCAATAGTTTCTATTGGAAATTTTAGCAAATGATTGAAAACTAATATGAACATCAACAGAACACCAATAAAAATGTCTAGGAAATCTGCAAAGTTTTTCTTACAATTTTTCATGCGCATTGGGACATATTATCCTCATGGATCGTAATCCTTTTTGTCCAATGCACCGAAGGAAGGAATTAAATAATGCGGGAAAAACACAACAAAAGGCTCTATATGTATATATACGAAAATTAATTAAATAGAAAAGAAAGTACCGTTAACACTGCAAGATTCTGAATACTTACTGTAGTTCGATGTCGAGTTATTTTATCCTCAATCGGAGGTCCCAACCGAATCTGGTGACCTCTTTCGCTCTCCCGTAGTTTTCTCATCTGCAATTAAAATCAAACAATAATTCTCCAAGTGCGCCAATTAATGCAAACTTTGCGCAATGAGCGCCTGAAATGAGCGCAACTCTGAACAGGAAATAAAACTAAACGTGTATTTTTTCCATCTGGAATAACTGGAATATTCAGCGAGGTATTACCAACAGCTTCAGATCAAATAATTTTTTCAGCCGGAAAATGTCACACGTTCGATGCACACCTTTCTAAAAGTGTCAAAGGCGACGGCGAAAGTAATCGGTTAACGCTCAATATGTACAGTTGAGCTGTTGAAATTTCGTATTATATTCAACAGACGTGCGGGGGAAGTTTATAGACTGGTCAGTCGTCGCGGACGATTAGTGAAAGTGCAATTAACAATTTTCTCATAACTTCCTATAATTAACGTATCAGTTATCGAAAAATAAAATAAATTACTTATGTAGATCATCGGGCCATTTGTTCTTAGAATTGAGTGCTAAAGCGAAAAAAAAATTGATTTCATCAAGATAATTCTACTCCAAACAGTCATTATTTACTTGGTGATTTTCTAGTCAACATGAGTTTACACTCAATGCGAGAAGAATAAAAAAAGTTCTCAAACTAATTGTGTTCAAGAACTACCAAAAAATGAACGGGTTTTTTCATTGAAATTTTCAGTCCTATATATTTAATTTTGGCTCAGATGTGGAACGCTCCTATAGTTAAAGAAATTTACTTTTCGAATGAAATCAATATTAGAATATTAAAAACTGAGGATATACGACATTTAACTATTATAACTCAACGCCTTCTGCCTTCAAATATTGTGAATAGAAATATTATTGTCATTTAAATCTTGCAAAATATGCAAGTGTTCTATTAATTGCGATTGGTTCATATCATAAAGTCACATTGATCAGACAATCCTTTTATCATGCAATAACATCATTTACTATTTCTTAGAATGACATCAGAACATCTCAATAAAAGTTAATGTCTATGCGCTATGCGAAAGTGCTATTGGTTTGGTATGATTGGAGTGTCGTAACGAATTATCGAGCCCATGAGTCTTCAGAAATTTTAACGAAATCGTAAACGAATCGCGTCATAGCGTGACTAAAATGATACTGATCTAGGAAAAATTGGTTTCGATGGATCAGTTGACCAGTGAAAAGCACGACTTAATGCTTTTTTTGTCTTCATTTCACCTTGCGCATTGAGACTTGTGCTTTCACAAGATAGAAACTGCCCCAATTATCCTCCACTTGCGAGCCCTTCCTGCACATTTTTCGCGTCTGTAGTTAATAGAATTTTTCTACTTGTCTAACTTTTTTCCGTTGCGCGCAGTGAAAAAACTGGAGCACTTACTCAACTCACGTAAGATACTTAATAAATAAATCATCACCTGAACTTTCTATCACTCAACGTGTGAGCGTAATCGAAACAGGAAAAATGTGCATTTAAAATTTCTCGAGCATAACGCGTTTAATTGGCGAAGAGCGCGTGGAGAAAACCTGCACCTTGTGGACCACTTAGTGAGAGGGAGCACGTGAATTTCGGAAGTGTTGAACCGTAAGAAGAGATTCACACTGTGAAATTTTTTTTACTGAAATTTCCGGTACACTATTTAAACATTTTTATATTTTTTTTCATCAAACAATTGTTTAATATTGTTTTTAAATTTTCTATCTTTTTTTATTTTACTTAAGTTTTACTGAAATTTCAAGGAATTTCGTCATTAAAAATTAAAAATGTATTGTAAAAAACAATGAGAATTGTAAACACCAAGTCTATATTCTCCGGAAAATTAATAGAAAACCAGAAAATTCTTGACTAGGCAGTAAAAAATCATGGAATCTTAGGTTTCATTAAAATTCAGTTCAATTGAAGAATTCTCCTTTGTTTAGAATTTTTTGCCATAAAGTGACGGTAATTTCAAGGATTTTGTTACGGCGAATGGAACAATCCATGGAAACTATAAAGTGCAGTTTATCTACTTAAGAAAATGGTTCCCAAGGAAAATATTCAAGGGGAAAATTTGCACATTAGATAAGAAATGCCGAGTGCCTACATCATCACATCATTAGGTATAGAAAATTCGATGAGAAAATACTGATTAATAAGTATTCATGAATGAGTAATCAGAGAGAACAGTTATGAGAAAAGTATTCTTTTATGATGTATTGTAACATACCCGTCATGTTGCAACGATTCTTCGGTAAACGGGAATTTATAGTTACGTGCCCTATTAGATAAATTCATTTGGAATTCAAGTAGCATATTAGAATAATTTATAATAATCCTATCCGGTTCTATTTAATTTTGAAATGGAGCTGCCACCTACGAGAGCACTTGATGATTATATTGCGATTTCTTCAAGTTCAGGAATTTTGTAATATTTGTTTTTAAATTTATATAAAAAATATAGCAATCGGCAGCAGATTTATGCAAAAAATTATTTCTGTTAAAAGATTTCGAAAATAAAATTATACGAAAATCGTTTCTACGATTTTTCTTGTTGTGTCTCCACCATTTATTTTTGTCCTCTCAAGTCGCCCTGCCACATTCGATATCTGGCCTTTCTCTTGTGACGCGGGAGAAAACTCATTTTTTCCGTTTATCGAGTTGTCCTGCGAGGTTTTAAACCTGTGGCGATAAGTTATCAGTGGGGGCTCCTGACGAGTTAGTTTTAGACATTTATTATTCTCCTTAAAATTACTTCGTTTCCATCCTCTAGCCGTTTCCCCAAATCAGGAGGCGCTTATAATTTCCAATAAAACCATGGCTGTTCGGTAGTAAATTATTGCGACAATTTAAGAAATTTCTATTTGAATTTTCATTATTTTTACTAATTTTGATCGGATGATTGAATGACAACGGAAAGTTTCGAGTAATTAAAAAAAAAATTAACTTTTCAATAATATAGTCCTTTAAAATTCTAACAGAGTTCAAATATGATGAAAATTTTTAAGAGAGATACCGAAAATTAGAGTTCAAAATTTCTAAAAGGGCCCTTCTTAAGAGTAACGGAGCGAGCTGGGAGGGTGACAAACAAAACATCCATTCTCGTCTTCATTTCTACGTATTCGTCAAGTCACAGGAAAGTCGTGCACGAGGTTCAGATTGTTGAAGAGTATGGTGAATCAATTATAAATTTTGGAGAAAATGGTCATTTAACCCTTGGTTTTATGTAAATCCCAAAAAAGCAAAACTGAGGGAAACATGCAGTCAAAGTCACAAAATTCTGTATAAATTTAAAACACGTGATCAATGACCCTTTGATTTAAAAAAAACGATCGCCTAGGAGCTTCGTCCCTGAACAAATGTAAACAAAGTACTGAAAAATGCAATTTTCGCAAAATCAGCCAAACGAATGGGAGTAGTGTGGGTAATTTAAATGTGTCTTGAGAAAGAGGAATGAAGCCTTGCAAGTGGAAAAAACCACCGACGACGTTATCATATTTTCATATGAATAAATATTTTCTCAGTAACTAAAAAAACAACCTGAAAATCGTTCACTCTGCTCGGCAAATACGAATAAATTTGATTATCTACAAAAATAATTGTAACCCAAGACACTCTCTAAACTTGTCTGAATTTTGACTCGGAATGGGAAAAATTTGTTCAACAGTGATTGCTGTTTATTAGGAAAACAATAGAAAATCTTCGGCTTCACCTCCTACAATGTCCTCCTCGCCGGATAATTCTCAATAAGAATCGATTCCGAATGACGTCCCTACACGATTGTACTCTGCTTTTCCAGAGTGAAGAAAACTTTCAAGAATGTCCGAATGCTGAGAAAGTAATCTCACGGTTTTTTCAGAGCATTAATACAGCTATCTGTCATCATTAACACAAGCCAAAACCATTAAACAGCTTCTTTGTAAGGAAGCTGGTCTTGAGTAGTAGCGTGAGAGTGCTTATCTTGCTCCAGGTTCTTGAGAAATAAATCACATCTCTTTTTCCATCGACCTTATCACTCTCCACATATGTCACACAATTATTTTCCGTTCTTCTCGAAAACTTTTTCCTCTGGTATTTTCTCAAAAATCCGCTTCTGAGCTTTGCGTACCTGAAGTCTGGCAGTCAAATTTCAATCTCATGAAAATTGTAGTGGTCATTTTTTTGGGTTTTTTTCGCCGATTTGAATTTTAATTTCACTTTACACACGAAAAATCATTTACTCAGGTCCTGCAGTTAAGATTAAATATGTTTAAAAAATATATACGAGTCTTCGTTGAACGACTTGATGCGTTTATAGTATCATGAGGATAGAGAATACAACATAGAAGGTGTTATAACGGTAATACTATAAATCCTGCTCACCTGTCGTTAAAGCCCATTGCATAAAATTCCAGATCCAGGATGAACTGTTCCAGGATGAACAAAAAAGTCGACGAGAAAAGGAAAAATAAGTGAAATTATTCCAAGTTTCAGGAAGTTAAACGACATTCTACCTGGCATCAAGTTTAATTTATATAATTTATAAAAAATCTTGAGAGGGCATTGTAATTCTGTAACTGACTGCACGTTGCATTTTTCACAGGGTCTCTTGTTACAACTTCCTGTTCACTTGATAGCCGCTCTTTCAGTGATTTTTTTTTCGCTATGTTCTTTCTAAGTGACTAACGACAATTTTTCCGTTTCGCTCGGAAGCGAAAAAAAACTCGGGAAAAAAATCGAATTTTCGCAGACAATGAAGACATTTAACGCATGACAACTTATGCAAAGATCTGTCGAAGAAGGTGGGAGAGAAATCGAGGATATGATTTCCGGTTCTTGAGAGAAATCTCCAGTCATCAAACGTAATGGAAAAACTTCAAAAAATTAATAGTCACTTAGTGAAATAAAAATCAATGTGAAAGTTCGAAGATTTTCCTGCTGTGGCTGATGGTTTTATTCATTCCTACGGTCGTGGGATTATTTTTTATTTCAATGAAAAATCAATGTCACACGACGTGAAAAGCACAATAAAAATGTGTTGAATCATCTGTAACGAAGATCGATCATTCGAGGGAAACGGATACACAACTTTCAATAGAGGAAGTTATTTTTTTCCTCAATGGAAATGAAAGGGCCATAAATGAATGGTGAAGAGTTTCATTAGCATTTTAACATGGGCCATAATTGGCCGGTGTGTGACCCATGGGACGCGGACAATCAATGAAAACTGTATATTTCAGTTCAATTATTCTCGGACAAGCAATAAACTTTGTTTTTAAATGTCGTAAATATATTTTTAATGGTTCAATTAATTAAAAATTCTGCATTTCAATAAAGAATTCTCATTTTCCTCAATCATCAAATGTCATAGGAGAACCAAAAACTAAACAATCATTTATTGAAATAGAAAATCAAAGTGAAAGTTCGGGACTTCTTCACTATTAAATTATTAAATTAATTTCTACGGTCGTGGGATTATTTTTATTTTTATGAAAAATGCGTGTAAGAAATCGTGAAAAGCCCAACGAAAAAGGGTTGAATCGTCGGTAACGGTGATCGATCATTCGAGGGCAACAAATAAGCAGCCCTGACTCGAATTGAGGAAGTTAATGTTTTTCTCAATGAAAATAAGAGAGGCGTGGATGAATCGAGAGGAGTTTTATTAGCATTTTAACATGGGTCATAACTGGCCGTGCACCTGACCCGGCGCACAGGTTCCATCCAAAGAAGAAAGCCAGTTCTCTCGTGGTTTAAAGAGACGTACAGTCAACTGTGTGTCAGGGGGCCAACGTAACGGTTCGGAGAGTCCCCCTCACCTGGACTATCCTCTTTTCCCTCAATCGATCTTCATCCGCTTCAATCAACTCTTCAACATTACATTTGTGAGGGCTTGGACAGCGACGGATTATTACGGTGATGACAATGTTTTCGTATACACTGTTAGAAATTTCTTGAAAAGTCAACCAATAACTTCATCTGAAGTTTCCATTTTGTGCATTTCAATTCGAATTAATATTGAATTATTCAGAAAACCTCATATTCACCTTAAAAATTCAGGATAATTGGATTTTTTCAATGACATCTAGAAGTTGTAAGCTCATTGTCTACATTAGTTAATTAATTAAAATTAATGGAAATTAGTTACAAATTCGAGAAAATGATTGTCAAAATCCTCACAATGGTCCACGATTTTCATTGACAGATGCCTCTAAAAATTATAGTTTTCTTAAATATTTAAAAATTCAACGAATTTTGCAGTAACAAAATATGTAAAAAATTCTTGAAAATTCAGAGTTGCTCAAAAATGCTAGTTTTTTTTTTTTCATATTTCAGAAATAATTTTCTCACAATGCATGTTAGGTATTTCGCTTCAAAGATATAATTTGTCTTGACTTGCTTTTTTTAAACTCAAATTCTATTTATTCGATTTTTATTTAAGCTCATAAGTCTTTATTTTACTTTGTACGTCTCAAACAGCAGTTTCTTTGCGTAATATCAAAGAATTGAGTGCAAACATCGTAGAATTTTAGAGATTAAAAAAATATATATATATCGAATATTTGAAATTTCATTGAAATTTTAGAAACGTTTCAAATTACATCATCTTTCGCCTCTTCGAATTGCCTGAGCTATTGTCTCTCTTCTCAAACGATCATCCACCGCCTCAACCAACTTTTTAACATCCATTTGTATCGGGCTGTTCAATCACGAATTATAATTGTGATAATTTTAAATTTTATCCATCAATCTCTATTCCAATTTTCATAATCGATCGATCTTTAATTTTACATTCAATTCGACGACACTGAGACCGGGAGGATGAGAAAAATTAGTGATTGCTGGAGGCAATCATAACTCTTTGGAATTGTGTCATGGGGATCAACAATCAACGAGTCATTCAACGAAATTCACGTGAGTAATATCTTAGATTCTTAAGATGAAACTTAGAGATAAAAAAATTCCCATTACAATCTTTCTCAATTGACAATTTACCTGAAATATTACAATTGAATATTCACAATTTGACGATGAATGCAATTCTACATTAATTATATTTTTGTAATATTACCCGAATTAATTATGAATGCCAATCTCTAAGGTGTTCTCGGATTTTTTTAGGTCTTTCATTTCTTTCGATGTCTAAAATCTTTTTTAATCAATTCAGACCAGAGCTACTATTCTCATCACGCGCGGATTGATAAAACCCACAAGTATTCGACGTTTTCTACTGGCGCTAGGACAACTAAAACATTTTATCTTCCCATTGTTATCCTATTAAGGAGTGACAGATAATCGTGATTGAGGCCGCGATTTCCTTCTCTACTTAAAGTCATCGATGTTCCGTACGTGCACAGTATCAACTAATCAATTCGATTATCCATGTATAACTTATTATTTTCATACATATTTTCTCGTACCAGCATAATTATAGAATATTTGAAGCTGTTCGGGAAGTAACGCCACATATTAAAGACATTTTGGATTACCTGCGCTAAATTCCATGGAAGCAAAAGAATTTTAGACGAAATAGAATTACCTTTAACGATGTCTCAAGAAATGTATTTTTTATACATAAATGACTGAAAAAAAATAAGGAAAATAAAAGTGAAATAATTGTGATTATTCCCCTCTCCCCCTCCCCAGCAGAATTGTCGCCCAATAAATATGCTGTATTTGATGTTTTCCGGTAAAGTGGGGGTAAGATTATTTCGATAATTTTTCGGTATTCATAATTCGTTGCATGGCAACCAGAATTGCCGATAAACAAGAGATAACTCGAGTAAAGCCGGTGGTAGTGTAATCGAATTGACGTGTGCGGAACTCAAAATAAATAAATCGTTATTTATCCCGTAAAAAAAAGTAAAATACTTTATTTCTATTGGGTGGCAATTCAGCTGGGGGAAATAATTCAGCCGAATGCCATTCGTGCTCCAAAATTGTCGAAAATTTTCGTCGGTTTTCCTGCCTATTAAGAACTCGTGCAATTTTGGCAAAAAATGTCGGGTGCGAAGCGCACGAAATTGCCCTCCTCGTTGCGAGTGACAATTTCAGTTTTTAAGATTTATCCAAAACTTTGTTGTTACAGGTATATTTAGAAATCGGAAAAATAAATCTTGAAACTATTCTTGTAGACGTCAACAATAGACAAATATGGACACTAAATAAATTAAAATAAATAAATAGCGTTTGAAGTAGAAAAAAACTAACGATATATATTAATTATCTATCTATATATATATATATATATATATATATTTGTTTTTCGGCACTGGGCAGAGTCACAAAAATCGGAAAAAAAATGAGCGAAATTGTTCAAAAAGTAGAAAAAATTCACATCAATTTTCGAAAGAATGCAGGTCAGAAGTTGCCTTATTTGACATGAAATCCCTCATATTAAAAATGTATATCGCTCATAAATTTCAATGTGCGAACGAGCCGTGCGTGTACAGTATCAAATAATTAAATCGATTATCCATCTATAACATATATTTCAATATCCACATTTTCTACTATACGAAATTGGCTTTTTACATGTGGAACATGTTCATCGCTCACAAGTTTCTCAATTTCTAGTCGACTTATTGTTCTCATTCCTCTATATTATATCTCCCAGAAAGCACCTGATGCATTCGTATCTCCACAATAGTTCACGATTCTCGTCTGAAATCGTGACTCTCCACACGAAGATCTTTCTCTTTTTGTTCTAACCCAACCACTTCTCTCGTCCCACTTTTGCACCTTATCCCACAGACACGCGGTCCACAAGTAGAATAAACTAGTGTTGTTTAATTCTCATTTAGCGGTACGAAAGTTGAATTTCATGGCACTTTATCGCTGTTTAATGCAAAAAAGTATTCAATCTGTTGATAGAATGATTTCTCGATGAGTATACCGAGTAAATGATGCGATTACGACACATGCGAGCAGTTCCAGTTTCTTCTCAATCAATGCTCATGTCTCGTCTGTGATTATTTTTCTTCTTCAACTACACACTCAGCGCTTCCTCTCGAAATTTCGTATTTACTCTCATCACGTCACATTCGTTCTACAAAGTTCACACTCATACTTGTGTAATGCTTGGACGTGCAATCAGTCATTCATCTAAACGATTTATAATTGTGTCTTTGGATTGTTGAATAATGGCGAGATGAAAAAAAATTATCTTGAAGTTCTGATGAAATCCTCCAGGATGTTCAAAAGGAAAGCTGGATAGCTTCGATTGTTATTCAATTACCCCTAATATTTCGCAAATGAAAAAAAAATCATCTTTCCCATTCCAAAAAATGTAAGTAACAACATATTTTGGCAAATGGCCTTTCTAGAATTCATTCAAAATTCACATTCAGTTGTTTAGAATTCAAATTTGTAATTTGCTTTAAATTCAAGTAAAATCTCTTTTCGAAATCATCAATTCAATGATATTTTGTAAATTCCAAAAATCTGGTAATTTAATAGAGGGTACCAATATTTTTGTTTAACACAAATTTAACATTTAAACGAATTAATTCAATCCATTTTCCCCATAGCTCCACAATAACTAAATTACGAACGAAAAGGAAGTGAATTTAACTAACAAAATTTAACAAAAAAAGTTAAATTAAAAAATGCTACTTTTTAAACTTCGGGGGTGAGTTTCGCATGCTTTTTGCTATCATTTAGTTTTGAGGCGTAAATAATTACAATTTTTGTGACGTGACTTGCCAACCACTGCTTCCGCATGCAATAACATTTAAATCTGATAGCAATAAACATAATAAAATTCAGTGGCAAATAATAATTCCTCTCAAAACATAAAATCCATTATTGAGCCTTTAATTCCTTCTCCGATTTTCGTTATTTTCAAAAATGATTAATAAGAAAGAAATAAATCAAAACCAACTATTGTTTCGGACTTGTAAGTTTCTCATCCTCAAATAAACTGACTATAGAGAACGAGTTATTTTTCCAAGTGTCTAGACGTCTTCTCTCCCTTTCGCAAAAGATATCAAGTCAAACAACCGCTAATTTCTCTCTTTCCGGATGATAGTTTTTCCCATTCCATGTTTTTTCCCTTCGTTGTCCCGGAGACACCGCCCGTCCCTTTCCCCCGTTTCTGCGTCTCTTCCCACGGACTCTGCCTCTATTTTCATCAACTGTTAATAGTCATCCAAGAATTACACCGCGGACATGAGTAATGATTCACGTAATCCGAGTACTTTCGTCACTAGATTCAATTTAGTTTCCTGTGGGATACGACATATCTATGCGAAGATGAGGGTAACGAAGAACCTGTGGATTGTAGACGTCCAGGGATTGAAAACGGTTCTCGGTCACGCGCTCTCGCTCCGTTATCGTTGAGCGCATAATAAAACCCAAACATATATGTATATGTAACTGGAAAAAGAGAACAGGGGGAGAAAAAGGGGGCGAGGGAACACGTTGGACCGAAGGAGAAACTCGAGACGCCCGGATCGGAATTCGCAAGTACACGCTGACTGCAACACAGGACTCGGAGCATTGAAACGGGACACTCGAGGGATAACGAAAAATGAGGGATAACGAAAAATACATTCACCGGCGACTACTACATCCACACTCCACCATTAAATGGCTTGGCTTAATTTTTTTCCCTTGCAATGATGACGTCAATCGAATCGAAAACAAATTTCGGGTAACACGTGTATTGAGCGGCGAAGTATCGATATCGGCCAGAGTATCGATGACATTTTGATCAATCGACAATTCATACTTGCACTGTTAGAAAATTAGTTCTGTACTTCCAAGAAAGAGATCTTGTCATTTCTAATGAGTAGTTTCCATGGGTTTTGCTACTGAGAACTGTTGAATACATGAAAGTGACACCCAATTGTAGTAAATAGTTTTATTGAAAGGGGTATTTAGCTTGATAAAATGAGAATTGCACTGATTAGTTCTCAAACGATATAATATTTAATTGTAAAGAAAGGGTGATCAAAGTATAATAATCAATCCTAACGTCGCAATTAGGTTGATTAGGTAATGCTCAGTTGCAA
>JAPYZN010000709.1:0-35220 GCA_030522865.1 Psyttalia lounsburyi
CGTGTGAGACAGGAATTTTCAGCTCGTGTGATTGGCAGCCCTCGGCTCCGCCTCGGGCAGCCAACTTCACACTCGTGAAAATTCCGTCTCACTCGTAACTAAATATACTATTTCATCACGCTGTGTCGGAAAAGTAACTTTTCAGTCACTCTTCGCTTCGCGTCGAGTGACTGATAATCCCAATTTATCATTCAGTCCCAAATTCAATAATTACATCATAACCAGGCATACTGACGCAGTAGGAAAATGTAAAGGACATTAAGAAATAGCGAGTGTATTATGTTCATACTTGGAGTATGTTTCCGCCATTTATCCACTTTAATTAATCATCTAATTATAACTCGAAGGGTTGTATAAACGAATAATACATTTATCACACTATAAATATGTTTTTTCTCCTCATTTTTATATTTCAATACTCCCACTGTCGACAATCCGTTAAATTTTTACACATTTCAAAAAATTTTTAAACCATTTGATTACATTATGTCGTCAATCATCAATTATTAAATTGAAAGAGAAGAGTAATGAAAAATAATAAGCAAGTGTTAATTTCGTCCCGGTAATGATTCGAGGAATTATTATTTTTTTCTGTCAACTCGTCTTTCATGCTCAATTGATTATCAAATTCATTAATTAGATCATAATTAACAGTGATTATTTTGTTTTTGAATCGTTGAATCAACAAGAGATACTGAGGCAGTAAAAAAAAATTGGAAAACAAAAATTAATTACGAAATAGCGAATGTCCACGTGATGAGAGAGAATGCAACTCTCGTGATACGTTCTCACGCATTCCAAATCTAAAAAAATGAAGATTAGATAAATTTTTATCGTTATTTTCTTTATTATCAATTGAATTTTTTCATAGTGGCAGTGAAACAGGGTCTGCCGCTGCCACGGGGAATTGTTCCTCATAAGGTATGCGTGACGGTTTCTACGAGAAAGCATCGCACTCCGCATTTATCATTTGATTTTATTAATGATTCACTTCATATCGACGGCTCAGCTGGAGAGGAAGAGTGCACGATGAAGTCATGGGGCGTGTACATTCGATTGGTTAAAAAAAAAATTGATCCTGTTAAGCCTTGGCATCCACCTCCATTGCTACTTCTCCCAGAGCCTTCTCAGCCTTCTTTTTCTTCTTCTTTGCAGACTTGGGATTTGCCGAGGAGTTGAGAAGAGTCTGAAAACAATTTCATTATTTTATTAACTAAAAGTGATGTTAGTTTGACAATTCGTACAAAAATAAAGTGAAACAAATTCATATAATTTTGATTGATATTATTTATTGTCCGCAAAATTATTTAAAATGGAGGTTTTAAATTAAAAAGTTATGTTTAAATAATTTGAGTCTTTTGAATACCAGAAAAATACTTTTTGGTCAAATTCATCAGATAATAAAACAATTCAATTTCAAATAAATAATTAATAAGTAATAATGATGTAGATGATAATTATAATAATAAGCAAATAATTAAAAATTATGATAAAAGCTCTGTCTATTTTTAATTAACTCAAGATAATTATGTCGATAAAAATAATTTAGAATTGTAAAAAAAAACGGTTTGAAGTCTTGAGAGAAAAATGTTTATATAAAAACAATATTACCTTCAACTCTTGATCATCTACAACGCAATCAGACTGGAATGAGTCGATTTCAAAGGGTAAACCAGTGATTTTATGTGGTCCATTGGGCATCAGCAATACTGTAAATTTAAACTGCGCCACATGTTCGCTAGGTTTTTCATAAAGCACTTGGAATGGCTCAATGAGTCTATGATTGACACACTCAACAACTGCCATCTTGGCTTTTTTCTCGTCCTCGAAGGTGCGTAAATTAAAGGGCATTAGGCCATGCTTGTGAGTAACTTCGCAGTAGAACATACGCGATGCCTTCAATTTCAACTGATACGTCTCGTCAGTTTTTTTGTATATTGTGACACGAGTGTCCTGCTCGCGTCCAACACCCTCACCAGTGCTCACCAACACGTCCATTGCGTACACCTCGTGAGTCTCGAGAGTGTACTTCTCGTGCTCCTTCTTCTGTGCGTCATTTGGATTCTGGATAATTGTCTTTTCACCGTCGATTTTAAATTGTTTCAACTGGTGGGACAGCATCCCCTCGATTGGCTTGCACTTGTAGGCACCACAAATTTTTTCAACCGTACTAGTTATTGAGTACGTCTGCAATTTAATAATTAAGTTGTCATTTGAACTGGTGATTTAATTTCGGTTGAAATATAGTCATATTTATTAGAATATTTTTAACATCTGTTTTTTCCCGATCAAAAATTCTGCCACAAAACGCGAATATAATTATGGAAAAACTAATTAAAAATATTTAATGATCTGAATTTAATGGGATCAATAGATGTCCGGAAGTCAATAAATTTTTATTTCTATACTTTTTTGATAAAAAAAACTGTAGAGCGCTTTTGAGATTAATAAGAAAATTCACAAAAATCCTGCTCAGATATTTATTAAAAACTGATTGAAATAGAATTACAATTCCCCTTTATATAATTTTCAATACAAATAAATTGCATCTGAAGATGACTCGTCTTTCAATTATATTAGAATGTAAACAAACGAATAATTATCAGAAATATTTTCATTTTTTTTCAACTGTACTAATAATTAAGTCAAACACATCTTTATAGAGGTTTTTAATATAAAATAATATAATATTATGCTATACTCAGTAAAGTCTTTTTCCTATTAATTATCTAATCTCTCGCTATCTCAATCGTCTACGAGAATATTGATTAACAACTAATTAAAATAGAATAAAAATTCCCCTTCGTTCTGTTTTCAATACAAATTAATTTAAACTGAAAATAAGTCGTCTTTGAATGATGTTACATTGTAAAAAAATAGGACAATCATGAGAAAAAATTTAATTGCTGTGTTTGTATTACTTCATACCTCAGTTCCAGGTTTCAATAGCCTGAGTGCAGCCTGCGAGGCAAAATGAGCAGCGAGAGCAACATCAGCCTTTCTCCCAGTGACTTTTTTATCCGGTGATGAACCGATAACAATCGTGTGTGCCACAACTGCGATAAACCCGTCTACGTGTGCTCCGAGATCCCTAAATCCCAAAAATTTCGTAATTTTCCCATTAAAAGGCATAAATAAGTAAATAAAAAAAATTAATTAATCAACTCTGGCTCATGCCAAGTGCTGACGGGGCTCAATGACAGTTTTTGCCATTCACTTTAGAATTTAATGTTGACTATCTTAATAATTTTATTTCATTACTTATTAATTATAAACTCACACTTTCACCATGTCATCCTCCTTCAGAATGAGATCGGGCTCACTTGCGATTGGCGAGAAGTGGCAAATGCAATTGTTGACGGATATGCACGTGGGAAATGCTATTCCCTTCTTCAACTCCTTCTCCTTCTTGAAGACTTTACTGGTCTCCTCCAGTAACAATTTGTCACCGAATTCGCATGTCTCTCTCACGGATGCACCCGCCACACATTTCTCCAGGACTTGTTTCAGGGCCTCTGCAGGATAATTAATAAATGTGTATAAAAATTAATGGATAAATACCAATAAATCATTAATTTGATCATAATAAATCAATTTTAATGGATAAAATAATATTTAAAAATCCATTTCCACTCCGAATAATATCTGACTTTAATTTTGCTAGTGTTATAGAAAATTGATAAGTCTTCGGCAATTAAAAATACGATTTATTTATGAATTAATGCATTCATTTGCTAATTCCATTTTTAGACGAAAATAAATACTTTTTAATTATCATTTTTATTTCATTATTAAAGCAAATCAATGAATGAAGTGGAGCAAAGCTAATTTTATTTTTGGAAATTCTTTTACAATGAGATAAGGGAGAAAACATTATTTTATTATCTCCTCATCTTCCAATTGCATGTGTTCAGCTAAAATATGAGTTTCCTTTTACAGCGACAGCTTGTGCTCTATTATTAGATCTAATTAACAAAATTAAAGTGAGAAATTTATCTCATCATTGGATAATGCATTCCAAGTAATAAAATACATTAAAACTCATTTATTTATGTTGTATTCTCAGAAATTCGTACGGTCAGTTTGAAAAATACGTTTTTGCTACAACAAATGCCAGGTAAAATAGGGCAATCGAAAGTCTTAAGGAAATTAATCTTTGGATTTCTATTCAGTTTTTTAATAAAAATATTAATAAATAAAGAACTGATGGAGATCTGGAGTAATAGACTAAAATTAATACTTTTCCTCTGTTAGTGGATATTTACAAAATGAAGGAAATTAATCTTATCGTTAAATAAAAAACATTTTGAGCAATAAAATATACGAAAAATAATGAATTCATTATTGTTTCATCTCCCCAAGTCATACAGTCAGCCCAAAAACAATTGTTTTCAACAACAAACAAACGCTTGGGGCAAGACCAGAAATAGAATAAGACACGTGGAAAAAAAAAGTAAACTTGAAATTTCGTAATTTTTTTCTGCCGGTCAAAGAATGAATTATAAGATGAGGTCCCCTTAGATAATAATACACCTGAAATGATTATTTTTTCCGCTATTATTAGGGCAAATCGACAAAATTAAAACTATTAAAATCAATTGTATCATAAAAAAATGGATTCTACGTTACAAAAACATGAAAAATCCCGAATTCGTTATCACTTCATCTTCCAAAGCCATGCAACCACGTAAAAAAATGAGTTGTTTTCTACAGCGAACAAACGCCTGAGGCACGAGCAAAAATATCCCAATAGAGTGAGGCACGTGGCGACCAGAATCTCCAAATTGTCATTATTTTTTCTATCGTTAAAAAAAAATGATGAATTATTGGATGAGGAGGGAGTGGAGAAGAATACGCTGGACCGAGTAAAAATGAAAAATTTTGGAACGCCAACCCACATGGTTGACCGGCATTGGCGGGCCACATTCCATATGGCTGGACACAAACTACCCCCACAATCTGACCCCAGTGAACGTTAACCAGACAATATTGGGATGAAAATGACCCTGGAAATTTTTAATATCATATTCTTACGGTTTACGATGGCTCCAGCCATCTTATACTTGGTAACAACCAAGTCTTCGGCGATGGTCTTCTCACTTTCGTCTTTGTCCGCCATGATTTCTAGCACAACTAACCAAATGGTATAATAGTCACGTGACCCCACGAATTTCGTCTTCCTTTTCCCGTCTCCCGCGAGTTTACGCCAACTTGTGGACGCTCTGTGAACTCGTTTGAAAAAACTTCAACTTCACTTTCATTTTTTTTACAGCTACCGTCAATGACCCCAAAAATACAGAAGCTCTTCACTTTTTTCTTTCGGCTGGGAAACATGCGTAGACATTTTTAATGATAATTTTTTTTTCCGTAAGAAGAGTTTGTTTTCATTTTTTATTCTAGCCCTACTTGAAGTGTTAGAATAAAATGAATAAATATTTATGAGATCAACTTCGAGGAATAAGTAATCAATTTAATTCTGGTTGTCGTAGAACATGATTTATTTCTTCAGCCCATTAATTCCTAAATACTATGAACAATTGTACCTCAGACCTCCAGTCAACAAAATCCCTAAAACTAATCTCCAGTGGAAAACAAAGTTCTAGAGTAATCTATATGGATTTATAACTGTTAAGAGGAAAAAATAGCAATTTACAATACACGGGAGGTTTATCATTGGGATTTAACCGGCGCTAGAGATTGTTCTCCTTCTTTTATGCTCTCCCCCGAGTCTTTGACAGCTGACAATGACATCAGCGAGTCAATACCATTTGAGATGTGAGTTGGTAATTCAGATAAGAATTGAAAACTCGTTTTGACTCCCTTATTCCACATCCCTCGAGAGCAACCGATCATTACTGTGGCAGATGGGAGAGTTGCAATCTGGAAAAATAAACAAAATATTCATATAAAATAAATTGAACGTTAACAACGACATTTGTCGTTAGATAAAACGCCCATTTCAACCCTGTCAGTGATTATCTCAACTCAAATGAAACTGAGTAAAATAATTTTATATTTTTTCTAATAGAATAGCGTTGAAAAATATCAATTAACCATGTTATTAACAATTTTACTGGGTTCATTACCAATTTGAGAGTGCAAATGCTCAATTTTGGAACTAAAAAATTAATTGGGATGAAACCAAGACCAAAAAATTTGTTCTCACCCCAGCAGTAATTTCTGGACTGACATCCTTAACGTGGGGTGCAATTTTATTGTAAATCTTCTCGTAGAATTTAATGGTATCATCAGCAGAGCCCCACAGACCCTCTTGCACCGTGTAATAAACAAATCCACCAGCTAAACTGGACTTCAGGGCAAACCTAAGTGACAGTAATTCATCAAAAAAATTATTAAAAATACTCGATTATTCACAGAACTTGAAATACTTACCGAATAATTCCCATAGTTAATTGCGCCCTAACGTCACTAATTGATTTCCTTCTTAATAAACTACCCCAGCAATACCACTGGCTTATAAATAATTATGTAAATGCAATAAATTCATCGAGATCTGAACGTAAACCTCAACCTCGTGGCCAACTTCAGATGATCAAACTAGAAATGAAAATTCTCTCACGATTTTATTAAAAAAATAATAAATTGCTAAAAATCTCTTTCATTGTAGAAAATTAATCGTCATTTTTTAACGATGATCTTTTTATTTGTGTTTATTTATTTTGAGGGGAGAAAAAATTGAGGAGAATATCGTTGAACTGAGTCACGTAGTGTTCAATGCTCCATTCGTGAGAAATGGAATCGTCTGTCGGGCGTATCGTGTGAGGGATTTGACGTCTCCTCGTTCTCGTTGTGTTTGTCCCAAGTGATATTTTTATCAAAGTCTTTTGTCCCTCATGTTCTCAAGCTTCTAATTTACCCCTAAAAGGTAATCAATCGGTTAACAAATCTCCAGAATTAAATTATCATCGAGTACAGCACGAGTGAGAAACGGAAATTTTCCCTGGAGTCCGTATATGTACATTACCCGTTAGATTCAGTCACGAAGGACTTTGTGAATTTCGTGTAATCACGAATTTATCAGCCAATTATTTTGGAGGAAAAATAGTTGATATTGTCGGAGGTGCTAAGTCTTTTGTTGTCGCGTTGTGAAGGTGGAAATGGGATACCTATAGTGCTATGGGTTCGAGGTGGATCAATAAGTTCATGATATCGTATAGCTCGTCGTGGAAATGTCACCGGTGTACATTACAAAAAGACAAAATGATCATATTTCTCTATTTTTTTTTATACATTCCATTGATTTTTTATCGTTAATAATTTTGTTTCATTCGGCTATCCCATTCAAGAGAGAATTGATTGTTTTTTTTGTCAATTTATTCCTTTGCTTCACTTCATATATTTTCTCATATTTCTCTATTTTTGCAGTCATAAAAAAGATTTATTGCCATTAACAAATAAATCTGTTTAATACCTTCGTCCCTTCTCAATTTGTTTTCTATTTCTTACTTCGTACTCCTTTTAAACGACAATCGATTGAAAAATTTCTGTAATTTATTGTATTTATTTTATCTATCATATTTCGGAACTTTTAAACCTATTGAAATGACTTTTTGTCATTAATAAATCAGATTTCATGTGCTTCATCAAGTTGAGAACTTCAGGGATTGAAAAATTCTTTGGATTCTTATCTTAAAGAAAAGTTTTCAATTTTGCTTTCAGTCTCTGTGTATAAAAAAATCCAAACCAACCATGATGTCCGACCGAAAAGCTGAGTTAGAGAGGAAGAAGGCGAAACTACAGGCAATACGAGAGGAGAAGGAACGACGTAGAAGGGAAAAAGAGCAAAAAGATGCAAGTGGCCAAATTCTCAATAAAATCTCCTATCCTGAGACAACTTCCCAATACGACAGTTTTTCCTCGTTTTTTAGGTGGAGGAGGCCACAGTACGAGCAGCTGGAGCTGACAAAGATCATCGAAAGGAGCTGGATGCTATGCTCTCTAGCCTCGGGGTAGCTCCTGTCTCCGGTACAAATCAAAAGACAAAACATTAATCTGTCAAATTAAAATAATTCATCAGTTTAGTAATCCAATCTATCCTTGGAGTTGAATTAATACTTTTTTTTTCTTGATTCTGATTCAGACGTTTTATCTAGTCTCTCGAGTATGAATTCCCTAGCTTCAGACGTGAGTAATAACGTGACTCCAGATGCCAGTATGCAACCGTCGAGTATAACTTCAGCCCAAAGGTGAGAAATAAATTTTTTAGATCGTGAAAAAAAAATATTCCACTTGTGTCAAATGTTTATAGAAATTCAAAAATACAATTTAATATTTTTTTCTGGATTTTATAATTGACGGATATGTATTTCTATCACTCCATTGAATATAATTGCTTGCCAATACTAAATAAATCGTTCATCGATAAAAGGCAATAAATAACTTGCAATAATTGTTCATGTAGTAGTTCAGTAAAGAAAAAAAAATTAAATGGCAAATTAAAAGTCGTCAATTCACAATAATTAAGCATTAATGACTCTGGAATTGGCTTAATTATTGACAAGAGATAATTCTCCCAAGAATGACAAAATAAAGAATAATTTCCTCCTGATTTTTCGTCCATCAGTTCAGCAAAGAAAAAATCAAATCGTGAATTAACAGTCGTCTCAGTGGCCCACACAAACATTCCCCCAAAAGAACCAGTGGTGTACAGTAAGCAGACCCAAACAGCCCAAACGGCGCAAACATCGCACGACGGTGAGTGATATTTTCACAAAAACCAATCACCAATAAATAAATAACTCACTTAATCATGAAAATGATAAATTGATAAATGTTAACAGAGTGAGATAACCACATTTCAATCAAACGCTAAATCTTTCCTGTAAAAAGAAATACTTCGATTAATCTTGGAAATTAATCCTTCGGTTTAATTTAATTCAATTATTTTCTCTTTCGTTGGAACATTTTTTGTTTATTTATTCATCAATTTCTGGCGAGGAAACTTACATATTCACACGTGAATAATTTTAACTAGTTCTTCGATTACGAGAAATCGTGGGTTTTATTATTTCATCTGTGCATCGAATGAACCTCCATAGACTCTTAATTAATATAATTTCATTTAATTTCATCGACTCGTGGGTTTCATTCGCTCATTCGTCATTCATGGAGTCACAATACCTCATGCAGATATTTCTTTACCATTTGTTTTCATTAATAATCATTGCATGATTATAAAAGTTTATTTCATTAATTTTTATTTCTTTAGTTAGTCATTCATTTTTTTTCTGTGATTTTGTTTTGGGGCCTGTGGATTTTATTTTGAGCTGAATAAGGAGATGGGAGTAAATGACTTGGCATTCTGACAGATTTTCAATCATTCAATTCACTTCTCTCCAAGTTATTGTCATTTTCATTCTGTCCAAGTATTTAATAAACAGCAGAATAATTTTTTTTCAAATTGTCACTGAAAAATACTGATTATTTCTGAACTACTGTTATCTCTTTATTCACCTCAATCACCCTTTAATTGGAAGGAAAATATCTGGTGTTTGGGATATAAGCCCCCCCCGAACCGCAATTTTAGTCGGTAAACATTCCCCAAAAATACTCCTTTCGATATTCCTCAATTAAACATTTCTTACCTATAATATACTTCCATGCACTTAATTTATAATTAAACTAATGAACCAATCCGACTGATATTGCGGTTATTTTCTAACAAATGCCCCTGGTGTGGTAATAACGGAAAAAAAAAAACAAATAAAATGAATAAAGGACTGTCCGCCTCCTCTTCCGCAAACACCATCTACTCCTACTGTACGACAACGTCACCAACTCACTCTTGCTCCGCAGGCTACTTTGAGACTGACTGGTGGCGTCCCAGGAAAGGTGGGTCTGCACCAAACTACCTATGTATGTTTTGTCTAATTTTTTTTGTTCTTAAATATCCTCTCGTTAACTGTTTATCGGTAGATATGAAAGAGGGATCTCCCATTTATTGAGGGATGTGGAGAATTGTCAGAGCAAATTTTGCTATTGCTTACATGCTTAATAACTCAACCACTCATTCTGGATGGATAATCCCTCGCTGCAACAGCTCTAGTCTCGCTAAACTCATTTGTCACCTCCAGAATGAGGGGAATAATTACAAATGCTCACACCTTACTCCACACTTTTCATGAAATTTTGATAATTATCTGAGAGACGAGAGAGACAACTCTTGGAAGCTTGCACATCTCGAGCTTGGCCTAGCCTACCTGAAATTGATTTTAATAACTAGAGATTCTAATGGCAATGGTACTAACACAGGATTTTTTTTCTTCTAATGAATAACAAATTATCCTCACTCATTAATTATTTGTCGTGGCTGAGAACTAATTGATTGCAAAGAAATTGGAGATACGTTGAACACTCGTTGAGACACAATCAGTAACAAATGATAGTGAAATATTGTAGAGAAACTTTAGGGGGGTGGGCATAAGTGTGACAAGGCATGGTATAAACTATTCACCTGAAAATATGAATATTTCGATATTTGTGAGCGTCGAGACTCTTGTGAGGATAAAATTCATTGATTTGAGACTCGAGGGAGTGAAAAAAATGCCAATAAACGGAAAATTAGCTGACTAACCGACTGATGATTGTTTTTTTTTTTATAAGAAAGTTCAAAAAATCGTCAAAACATCAGCTGGCAAAATGGCTTGGGAAATTTGTTTATTCCCTCGGAATTGGACGAAGCGAGTTTTAAATCATCTGAAGAGTTTAAAAAATTAAAAGAAACGTTAGAACATGCGAGATGATCGGCTCGAGTGAAGGTCGCCATCTTGTTCTCTCCCAAGGAGCTTCAAAGATGGCGGGGCCTCCACTTGGCGATTTAAAATGTCTTTAAAAATTATTTCTCCTCTTCATATTATCATTAATTCGCGAAATCCAATTCCCAAATAGTGAATAAATGCTGAAAGTCAACTTTCATATTTTTTCATCTCGTTTTTCTCCGGTTTCAATGCAGATTTTCTTCACTCCCGGGGGCTCATAAAATTTCAACAATGCACGACGCACTGCATTTTATTTATGCGTAGAATACTATAGCTATGAATATGTATGTTTCCTCTAACGCGCAGTACAAAAATTTCTACACAATTAATTAAGAATTACACCTAACTACATTCAGTGTATGTAAAAAAACACATAGGCCTTTTGTTTTTAACTCAAAATAAAGAACAAATGAGGAGGCGAAAAAATATAGTAATGGAGTATGAAACATTGTAATGAATACTTTAACAAAGATTCAATGCGCCAAGAAATGCCGCAAAAGTCATGCCCTGAGTGTAGGGAGGTATTCATCAAATTAGCTGAGATATTTTCATTAATTACTCTGAAAGATAAAGAAACAACTAAGTGACTATTTTTTCCCCTTTTCCCCTCCCCTCAGCTCATGCATTCGACTATTACGGTAAGTTATGATTTCCCTTGGTTTGTATTGAGTTTAAACTCATCATATATTAGTACCGATCGTCAATAGCGGGAGCACCGAAATTCCCGAAGAGTTAAAAGACAGAGAAAAATATAATAGGAGGAAATTGTCGATGAAAAATTTGGAAGAAAGCCTCACTCTCCACCCGGTGGACATCCTATCGCCTACTATTCTCTCACTCTCCCTAATTACCCCGAACGAAATTAACCTCAAAATGTCAAGACGAAATCGGTAAATTTTCATTTTCAATACATTCTCTGAATATCTCAAAATCCATGATGAGATGTGGGATATTCATTGCCAAATTGGAGTCCAAATGAAATTTATTCATTTCGTTTCGTCACATTATCTCTATTAGTACAAAGACAGTGCACGATTTTTAAAATAAATACTTGGGCTCAGGGTGGTCGCACGAAGTGTCAAAAATTGAATGAATTTATTGATTAAGCAAATGGACAATTGACTATTGCATGCAGTGAAAATTTTCAGGAGGGGAATAACGAAATAAATGGTCTGTAAATCTTGTCACAACTTAACGCACCTTCCAGAGTTCTCCAAATGATATTCACGTTCATTGTAAGCTCAATTCTAGACGTCAATTGATTATTCGAAGGTGTTTAATTAATCCATAATGCAGTAGTGAAAGAAAAATGGGCCGTTAATGAATTAATGCAGTCAGAGGTGCAATTATTAACAGCAAATATTGTCGAATACATTGAATTATTCATTCACAAAAGAAAGATGTATTCTGACTATTGTGAATTGTTTATTCTAACGTACAAGCATAATTGCTTAACACTTATTAACATATGTACAGCTAGTGACTGATTTAACGAATTAATTAACCAAAAAAAAAACAACAGCAACAGGGCAGAGTGCATAATTGCATGGAAATAGATTATTAAACCACAAAACTCACTGAATAACTGACGAAACGCTTCAGACTCCAGTGAATGATTGTTGGCCCTCAGTTGGTCAATGATTACTCATCGAGATTATTGAAACGTAAAACGTGAAAATGATACGAAATTGATTGACATTTTCTTTTCCCTCCTTCAAGACGAGTACAATCTAAATCCTGGTTTAGAGTGGGAGGACGAATTCACAGGTAGGTGATCAACTCTCAGAAGGTGAACCCTAAATTATAATTATATATATATAATTTTTTTTTCCGTTGTCACGAGCATCCTCCAAAGCTTCACTTTATCCACACGTTCACCACCGAATCCTGAGACCCGACGGTCGAATTTCTTTTGACTTTATTTTGATTTGAAATTAGTCATTCACATTTGCATTTCATTGTTTTTTTTTAAATTTGTGTAAAGGACCTCAGGCTCCATAAAATCACTGAAAATATGCTCGTTGAGGACAATTAAAAGGCTTCTAAGTGCTCTTGCAACCCGTAATTAATTTTGCACACAGAGAAAAATTGTGAAAAATTTTGCCACGCGTACACTTTTTTTTTTGTTTAAAATAATGAAGATATTTTTTACGTGTACGCTGGCTCGTTCGACTTACCTGTGAATTTATCAGGGTGCACCTATTCGACTCGCATGACAGTATTATTATTGTTTTTATCATTGAGCTCCTTTTTTCTATGAGACTTTTTTGTTTTTTTTTCCATTTCCTCGTCGTGCATGAGACTCAGGAAGTTGCGTTCATCTATTCAGATTTATGTTATTATTTTCATGATTAAAATGAAACTGGAGAAATAATCGACAGTGGAAGAACTTGTCTAGATTATTTTTGCGGGGATGACGGGTGAAACTATCGCGTAAGAAATTTTTTTTTCAAGTACGAAAGTCTGCTCATGACTTGAAATAGTATATTTCTTACCTAGGGAGAAAAAGTAGACAAGTCGTCCTCACATGCAAAATTCCGATCCGAGCCGAAGACGAGGGTAGTAAGCACGTAGGGAATACTTGTCTGATTCTCTTCCGGAGGGTTGAATACAATTTTTCTGCCGAAATGGACGAAAGTGAGCGTTTAACCGAGCGAAGAGAGCTTAGAATGCTCGCTTTCGCTCTGTTGGGAGAAAATACATTTAACACCCCTAAATCCCCAAAATCATAATTGACCTTCCACCGGCGAGTTTTTTGCAAGTTTTATTCAACATTTCCACGCGTCGAGACGTTGAGTTGAAGCATGGCAAGAGGGTGGAGAGACATCGACGAAAATGATTGAATTATGATTTTTTTATATCGCGTGACTAATGCCAATTGCATGCCACCATTCTTTTTATTTGACAATTATTAATCGGAGAAGCATGTACATTGAGCGCTCTAGATCTAGTTACCGTAGAGCCAGCCGATTAGATAAATTACCTGTAAATCCTCCGAGACTAGTTATGAATATTTGCACGGGCGAAAGTGAGAGAGGAAAAGAAAATTGTTGTCGAGAACGTGAGGAATAGCAATTAGAATTAGGGAATGGATATTCGGGACTAGCTTATTCACCACAGTTTTGACATATGATGATGGCCAAGCCGAGGATGAGGAGAACAGTCTTCCTCACATGGATGGTTTCCAAAGCAAACTACCACCGGGTATTCTACCTCATGGGCTGCCACAGGTGAAGGAGGTCCAGCCGGCGGTCACTCAGGTTGAACAGCAGTCGAAGGAGGAGAAGCCCAAAGAAGGTAATACTCCAGAACGAAAATCCTCCAGGAGAGAATAAATTAATCGTCTCTTTTTTTTTTCAAATGATTGTAGTCCGGGAATTGAGTGAGGAGGAAAAACAAATGCTGATTCTTTCCGAGGACTTTCAGAAATTCCTCGACCGAACTAGTAGAATTGTTGAGAGGGCATTGGCTGAATCTGTCGATATTTATGCTGATTACACTGGAACTTTGGATGGTGATGAAGGAATGTAAGTTAACATCTCAATTTTTCTTTTTCAATTTTATTACTGGAAGGATTAAACTGGCGTGTCCATCCAAAATTTATCGCCAAATGATTTTGAGAGACCTTGGAGATAAAAAAAAAGAAAAACAACAATGAAAAAATATGTGTATGCGCCGCCATCTTAAACCCCTCGTGATAGAACAAGATGGCGGCGGCGACACATTTTAACCACCTCGAACTTTTGAACATTCTTTAGAATTCCTTATCCTTATCAGAACACGTAAATTTTTTGTTACCCAGTTCTCAAGAAATGAACAAATTTTAGGTGCTATTTTTTGAATTATTTCCATTGATTCTTGCCTGAGAATTGCCAGAACAAAGATATTTTTTTCACTGTTGAGGTCGTTTAATTTATCTCATCGACAAAATGAATGAGAGAAGATAAGATAATGAATTTACTCCCTTTATGCCATAAAATAATCCTCACTCAACTCTGAATTACTGTTCTTAAGGGACGAAAAGTCTCATCAGCGGCTGTGGCTCAACCGTTCCTTCTACGACGAGCGTTGGTCCCGCAACCGTTGCGTGACCTCCCTGGACTGGTCGCCCCAGTTTCCGGAACTACTGGCAGCCTCCTATCACCACAACGACGATGCTCCCAACGATCCAGACGGTATCTGCCTAATTTGGAACACAAAATTCAAGAAAACCACTCCCGAATTTATCTTCCACTGTCAGTCGCCCGTCATGTCCACAACTTTCGCTCGTTTCCATCCAAACTTGATCCTGGGTGGTACCTATGCAGGCCAAATAGTCCTCTGGGATAACCGGGTGCAGAAGCGCACTCCAATCCAGCGAACACCCCTATCAGCCAGTGCTCACACCCATCCAGTCTACTGTCTCAATGTCGTGGGCACTCAAAATGCTCACAATCTCATAAGCATCTCGACAGATGGCAAAATGTGCTCGTGGAGTCTGGACATGCTCTCCCAGCCCCAGGAGACCCTGGATCTCCAGGCAAAGCAGTCGAAGCCAATTGCCGTCACTTGTCTGGCCTTTCCTCACGGTGACGTCAACAATTTTGTCGTTGGAAGTGAGGATGGCACTGTTTACTCAGCCTGTCGTCATGGCATACGAGCTGGTGTCACTGAGACCTACGAGGGCCACCAGGGCCCCGTAACATCGGTCAGTGCTCATGCTGTCCAGGGTGGCATCGACTTCTCCCACCTCTTCCTCACCTCCTCCATCGACTGGACAATCAAACTATGGAGTCTCAAGGAGAACAAACCATTGCACTCCTTTGAGCACAATGGAGATTATGTCTACGATGTTGCCTGGTCACCAACTCATCCCTCACTATTTGCGGCTGTTGATGACTCTGGCCATCTCGATCTGTGGAATTTAAATCAAGATACTGAAGTGCCAAGTGCAAGTGTCGTTGTCGATGGATCACCAGCTCTCAATCGTGTGTCATGGACACCCAGTGGACTTCATGTCACTGTTGGAGACGACTCGGGCAAGATATGGGTATACGATGTTGCTGAGAATCTCGCACATGCTCGTGGAGACGAGTGGAATAAGTTTCTATATACGCAGCAGGATTTGAAGAATAATAAGGCGGACGAGGAGCTTGACAGGCTCAATTTGAGCTCGGGACCGTCGAGTCTCTCCTCCATGTCGTCAATCTCTTCTGTGCCTATCAGATAAATTGGGGAAATGTAATTTCAAGTTGTGAGCGGCGAGAGGGGGGGGGGGGGATGCAATCTTTTCCCTGTATTTTTTAAAATTTTCAGGCCGGCAGTATTAGTCTCCTCGTTCATTCAAGAATCTGAGTTTGTTAGATTTTTTAAATGAATTTCTCTAGCCGGATCGTTTGCAACGTTTTCATTCTTTTATTGATTATTTGTTCAGATAAGGTGGGATAATATAAATAACTTTTCTTATGCTTATTGTGTAAATAATTGAAATTATATTGAATTTAAATTGTCTTTTTTACTCGCTAGCACTGCATAATGAAGAAAGCCTAGAATGTTTGCTATTATAAAGTGTAAAGTAGATTTTTCTCTGGATTTTAAATTTCTAAATGCGAAATTATTTAAATCAAACCTTGGTCGAAAATAACCGATGTTAAATGTTATTACCATTTTACGTTTCTGCATGTTTTACATGTTTATTTATTAATCGCAAATGTCCTTGTAAAAACTGTAAAAGCCCCAAAATAATAAACTCATTGATGCAGTATCTTTCCTTGTTTTTTTATTCTTCTGCATAAAAAAAAACTAGAGAGTCGGCGATGATCGTAGCAACGGAAATAGTATGTCAAGGAAATAACAACCAAAAAAGCCGATGATTTCTCCCGGCGGCAGGATCTGACGGGAAAAAATAGCGTAATTCAGTTTTGGATCTGATTTTCACATAAAAAATAGGAACAGGAAAATCTGTAAATGTGAAAAAAATTGGTAGACCCATGGCTCGGATTACTTTCTTTTTTGCGGATTTTTCCGGCTGATTCCCAGAGAACAATTTTTGCCACTGCCATCTCAAATTTAACAGGATATCAACAATTTGTCGACAAATAGGCGACGTGCTGTTTGCAGGGGATTAGCAAAAAAAATGAGTACCAATTTTTTGTCGTCTTTCGAAATAACTTTAAAGAGCTCTCATCCCAAGCCAACGTAAATTGCAATAAAAGAGAAGTAATAGTTCCATTATGAGTCAATTCTCTGTCGAGTAAAAATTCTAGTGATATCACGTAGAGCGCATGACGTCGGTGGCATTGAAAAAGTAACCGTCACATCCAAATAAATCGATTGCCTATTGCATTCGTCTTTATTTAGTCGTTATTCATGATTCACGGATCGATTGTCATTTTGGCCGTAACAATTCAAATTAATCGAGCATATCGATGACAATAAAATAATGCTGATGGCAGTGGAATAAATAAAATATTCGATGAGTAATAAACATGGAAATAGAGATAGGAGAATTAATCCAATGAGGTCAATTCAAAATATTTTATTGTGCTTCCACCATTGCTATTACATATCTGAGTATTGATTTATATATTGTCTTGTTCTGCTTTTATTACTGAAATTTTTTTACATAATTCGTTAGTGGCGGGCTGAAGGCCTCGGGGGAATGGTCAGTCGTAATTATCTTGTGAGGAATTTCGTTTAAAATAATGAAAAGAATATTTTTTACTTAAAAATTGAAAATTTGGAGGAAAATACACATTTACAGGGTTTATTTTCCTTTTTTTGGAAATATCCTTTTCGAAGTCGCGAAGTCAAAATTACAAAAATAGAGACAAATTTAAATGTCATGGTTTATCTTTATTAAGAATATTTTTTAATAATTTATTTTCCGTTTTTATGGGAATATTCTGGTCGAATTCGTTCAATTAAAAATTGACAAATTCGAGATAAATTGAAATTTAGTAGTTTATCCTTTCTCCTTGGGAAAATTCTTTTAGAAATAATGAAAACTATTATAAAAAAACGTGGACTCGCTCGCTTCGCTCACCCATTGAAGCTCATAAATTGTACAAATTGATTCGTTTTCCAAAAATATCTGGGAATCTAGAGCAGATCATAACTCATAAATTTTTCATCAGAATATTTTCTGCACCTCTCAGTTAGCTCTTCAAAAAACCTAATCGCGAAACTTTCATTTTCTCCCCTGGACTCCCTGATAATTCCCAAAAACTCAGCTGAGCGCTAAGTCGCCCGAATTGTTGTTCAACTTCGCTACTGATTTTCTTTAAAAATAATGATGTGAGAAAAAAATAACGAAACTTTCCTATTTAATTTTCTATTGCAATGACTTCCTTTCTCCAGATCGCAAAGCAAAAAAATCAGTGAGAGCTGTGCCTAAAAATCGACCTTCCCTCGATTGAAATCCCCAACAAAATTGAGCCATTAAAAAAGTAAAATAAATTGAATAAAATAGAATACAATGACATTCTCCAGAATAATTGTTTTCTCGCCGAGGGAAATCCCCATAAAAAACTGAAATATGGAGTAAAAAAGTGATTGACAAACCGACAATGAAAAAAATAAAAATAGAAATAATAGGAAGATATCGGCAATCGCCAATAGTTGAGTCCAGGGAATCGTGTCCCAATTAAATCCACGTTCATTGCCCCCGCAAGGGACGTTCTCGCGTCCCCCCGATAGGCGACTTTAGCGGGATCGGATGGGGGTTGGGGGGGCTTTTAAGGCGAGCGGGGCTTCTGCGATGCGCCGCGTGCGGTAAACGTTGTAACCAGAGGCTCCATAAAAAAAGGAAAGTACGAGTACGAGGGTTTTTTTCAGGGGAGTGGAGGTGTAGAGCTGACAAACGGAGGGGATTTCAGTCAAGCCCGTAGTCAGCCTTAGCGCGCCGGCCGTTGCTGATAAATACGTCAGTGGTTGTCTGTGACGAGTGTGAAACACGCGTTTACAATATTTCTGGTATCATTGGCTCTTCAATTCTTCGAAATTAATAGGTGTCTGCTCCAGGGAGTCTGGAAACATGGGGGACACGAAGACTGGTGAGTTGACCTAGTTCTCGATAATTCGGGGGAGATCTAGCGGAAAATGTGGCACTCGATTTTTCCTTCTATTTTTTGTTTTGTTATTTCACTGGAGGTGAATCTGTTCGCCTTTATCGGAACTGAATAACGTCACGTTTCTGAGTCATTATCATTCCTCAATGCCAGGGAGTTTGTGTGCGAGGTAACAGATATCATTATCAGAATGTTATCTTCATCACACGTGAAAAATTCAAGAGAAAATCTCGCCAAGTCGCGAGGAAATTCTGATTAATTTTGCGGAAATTCTAGGATTACCTAAATCGTTGAAAGCATTAACGAATTAAAAACCGGAAAATTAATTTTTAATTACAAACTATTTCACTCATTCTTTCATTGTTTATTCTCGTTCCTCTGGGAGAGAGTCAAGAATTTTATTGAGGGAATTTTTGAGAGCACACCGGCTGAAAAATAGTGTCAATTTGAGGGGTGAACGAATTTGCTCCCTTAGGAATTCAAGAATTCAGTTCCTCAATTTTTTGAGGGTCTCAGGCTCGAACGACTGAATTTTTTTTTATGTTTACTCATGATTTAACAAATCGGGATTCTTATAGAACACATTGTGATGACACCGAAGTTCAAGACTGCTAATTCAACGACACTAATTATCGAGAGACAGAAGGTGGATTGTCTTCCCGAGAAGGTCCAGGGGGGTGTGCACATGGCGGGGGGTGATCACAAGGGGATTGTCATTAATAAAAATGCAGCTGCAGGTAGTTATGTCTCATCCTTTGATCGGGATTAATTATTTTTGATAATGAGATAATTAACGGCGGATTTTACGCAGCAAATGGGATATCGAGGCCTGCCCAGCTCGGTCTGGAGTTTCGGGTTTTTCTCGTTAGTGCACAGACTAAAAAACATACCCAGGAGTCGAGGAGACTTCAGTTCTGGTTCGTTAATTCATTACCGGAGGTTGAACAGCCGCACGTCGCTCAGGAGTTCTTCAGGGAGTTGGTGAGCCCACAGGAATTTCCTAGAGGTATGGATTTTTTGAAGAGAATCTGAGATTTTTTTCTCTTTTAACTTTTTTATTTATTTATTTTATTTATTTTTTTATGATTTTTTAAATTATTCCCTTTTTATACTAGGAAACGGGGGAATTTTCCTAGAGATTGAGGGAAATTCACTGGAGTATTCATTAGAGGATTTTTCCTGATTGAAAAAAACAGAAAAAAAAAGAAAAATATTGAATTTTTACTCCTTTTCGCGAAAATATTGTTGAAATGTTCGAGAATATCTTTTAAAAAATGAAAAATGATGAACATTCCAACGAAATGCAACAGATTAAGTCCTTTTTCTACTGTTCCTGGCAAAATTTTCACAGAATAATATAGAATTCTGTAAAAAAAAATTAAAAGTAAATATCGTCTCGAGTTTTGATGACCAAAATTATTACTGGCTTTGAATTTATTCAACAGATTACGTGGGATTCATCAAGAAGATAATGAAATTGATGCAGCACAAGTATCCAAGTATTAAAAAACTGGAGGTGGAGCTCAAACAGCTGGAGGAACCAATCACTTTACCAACGAGACCATGTAAATGACACTCAATTTATCACACGCATTACAACATTCATTTCAAATTGGTTCAAGTCCAAGTAATTGGACGAAAATGAATTGGGGGGGAGGGGGGAGGGTCAGAGGACAATTAAATTAGTGTCGTTTCTCGCAAGTGACTGTCCATGGGGGAGTCAAAATTCTCTCAACTCATAATTTTTGATCCCATCAATTGGCAAATTTGATTTACCGGGCAATTATCATTCACTTTATTTTTCTTTTTGACGATGTGATATAAATCTTTTTGTCTTTCAACATTCACAGCTCGGATTGGCAACTGTCTTTACACTCTACCGAGAAAGAAAAGTGTTCGGATATCAGGTTCGACTTAGGAAAGAGAAATCTTCACATTTGCTCTGCAATTTTTCATGAATTCTCAATAATTTCTTTTGATTTTTGTTATCACGGGCTGTTAGTTATTCGAAAGCCTTGTAAAAAAATGGACCCGATGTTGTTTGAAAATAGATAATCATAATTTTTATACAATTTTACGTCAATTGAGGCAGTAATTGAACACAATTGCACGCAATGTAACCGAAAACCTAGACAAAAACACAGTTGACATATTTTTTTTGTGGATTTTCTTTTCATGAGAAATTTTTATCCTTCACTAGATTTTTTTATTGTTCACTGTTCCATATTTTTTTCACTGCTCATGGCTGTACTCGTGTCCATGAGAGAGTTGTATTAAATTTGGTTCACTTCGGAGCTGAGGTTCGATTTAGGAAAGAGAAATTTTCTCATTAGCTCTGCAACTTTTTTGTCTGAATTGTCAGTAATTTCTTTGGTTTTCTTTCTCAGAGGCTCTGAAATACTCAAAAGCCTTATCAAAAACATCAACTAATGTTGTTTAAAAATAATTATCAATAATTTCTCTTCAATTATATACATCGATTGAAGAAGTAATTCAACACAATTGCACGTAATGTAACCGAAAATCTAGACAAGAGCACAGTTGAAATATTTGTTTTTCTGTAGAAATTTTTTTCATGACAAATTGTTATTGTTCACTAGATGTTCTCTATTTTTTATGGCTCATGGCTGTATTCGTGTTTAGTGGACTTTTTGACGATTCAATGACACTCAACATTTTATGGATCTCAACAGTTGCTGATACGTTACCATAACAACATTGATTTAATAAGGATTGTTGCTTGAAATTTGCGTTTCTTACGAATTTGAATAATCGATAACTGACACACTGCCCTTGTTCCAAAGACTCCAGGCATGGATGACTTCTATAATACCCCTTTCAGACGCTAATGATCGTGAATTATCACATTCACGTTGTTCCAAGAATTAACAGAAGCTCATCGACTGGTTTTTTATGGATGCAATTAATCTTTATCTCGGCGATGATTTTTTTTAGTGTCCATTGATGAGACAATCATTGGCCAGACGGTTGAATTGACTGCGGAGAAGGTATTGGAGTTGATAGAATCCGCCTACCCAAATCCAGTTAATGTGGAGGATATGGCAAAGTAAGTTTTGTTTTAAATGCTTCAGTGGCGAACTGATAAACCGATTTCAGTCCACTTAGTGCAGATGCTTAGTCGAGATCGACAGGAATATCTGTGGATCTAAGGGATATAGTGAAATTTTCGTCAGAATCTTTTTTATACCTCGCAATTGGCCCTGCAAAAAGGGTCATAACAAAAATTTCGCTATCTCCATCACATCTGGAGATATTCACTGAACACTGGTCAATACTTAAAATTGTTATTGGTTTGTGCAAAGTAAGATCGCATTTTTTGTGCTGTTTTGCGGAATTTAGGGAGTACAATTGGGAGCCTGATGCGGTGACTGCAATAATGCTCGCCCTCGGGAAGAAGGGAGTGGTGAAGGCTATGGGACTCGGAGCTTTCACAAGAGTAGCTCATCAAGACACTCAAATCAAGGTAATTGTCAAATTAGCAAGGGAACAAAATTCCGTCGTCTTCAATTTTTCATATCTCCGGATCTATCGATATGATTTCAATCGATCCAGAGTCATTTTGAAGCTTAACAAAATTCCTTTTAAATGATGAATAATTGAAAAATTTCACTCAGCGGTTTTCAAGCTATGGAGTACTACAAAAAATTTGATTTTATTCAACTTTGGAATAGCAAAAATCTACCCAATTATTTCCTTAAAAAAGTGAAATATCTTAAAAACTGATAAATTTATCAAAAAAAGTGCTATCATCTCCTTCGTAGTTTATTAAATGTTCCACAAAGATTATTATATCACATTTTTTGATAGGCCCATCAGCTCCAGAGATATTTCATGTTTTCTCGAGAGAGACTAATTCAATCAAAATCTGCAATGATTATATCTGGAGATGATAATTATCAACATTATCACCATTAACAATAACAATTTTTAGGTCGTGAAACAAATGCCCACAATGGCAAGTGCAAAACAACCAACAATAGCCATTATCACAGCTCAATACTGCGAAAAACTAGCGGTTGACTCGATGATCGAGAATAAGGAGACCTTTGTACGCTACACAACAGTCGGTGAGTATCTTTCATTCATTGACACCACCAGCAGGAATGTTATAGCCCATTAATTCTCCCCCATACTCTGGATCCCGTAATATTCTTTCCCCTGACCCCAATTTATTTTATGGTGCATGATAACTCTAGGTACCGCAAGCTCACCAGACTCCGTCGATGGGGGTATTCCGAAAGTCATTTGCCGATTTGGTAAAGTAGTTTGGAATAAAAAAATATCCGTGTTATAATCGTTGTTGAAAATCATTTCGAGGCTTTGGGGGATGCTTTTTATTTCATCATCACCAGAGGGACCAGTAGTCTTATCACTAAAATCCTTCGTTTGTTGTTTCATTCGCTAATCACCCGATTATTTTCAGGCGATCATCCGCGAAATGAATGAATCGGTCCTCTCACTCGCCAATTAATTGTTCTCATAAATAAAATTACCAACTGATTAAGGCCCAGGTGTATCCCCAGCTAAACTAGATTGTTGCTAGTTTGCTGGATTGTTTTTGATTAGAATTTTTTATCTACAAAGGTGTGTATTTGATAATTCATTTCTTGTAGTGAATAGATCCCCGAAAATTATAAATATATATTTGAAAAAATTTGGGAAAATTGAGAAAAGGGCGTTTTTGAAAAATATTACAAAAAAGGAGTAATTGGAAACCCGGATCACGTGAAGTGACTGACGATTAACATTGCAATTTTTTATCCGCTTTTTCCCGCGAGTGCTCCTTATTGGGGCAAAGGAGAAGACGTTAAAAAGCGGATTTTTTTTTTCAAAGAGCCATTTTTATATGAACGCCCTCCCTCCTGCCATATTGGCATTCGTTGGTCGTCATTTGCCATCGTAATTACCATTTTTTATTTTACCCTCCGCTCCCTTATTTTTCAATATTTCTCAAAAACGCCCTTTTAAAGTGTTCCTAATTTTCTCTAATTTTTTTCAAATATTTATTATTATTATTTATTATCCATATATAGCCGATTAGGCTTTTTACAATTGCGGTATCATGGGCCGTCTTCCTCTCCAACCATGTCGCATTGTACCCCACCCAGGAGCTGTACTCCATGTACAGACTCTCCTGGTGACCAAGGGAAACCATGGAAAACCTTAGTCGACATGGCGTCCATCAGCCAAGCTTCATCGGGGAAACTTTTCCTCCAATGATTCTTGGTGTCTAGACTCCCGTTCGACGGTTTCCGAGAGATTAAAAATCCCAAGCTGGACTCGAACCCGCTCCACGCGGGCTCGGCCGTCCTGCCGTGCGCCTTAACCAACTCGGCCACCGTCGTCGGTTTTTTTTCAAATATATATTTATAATTCTTTGGGGATCTATTTATTAAAAAAATGAGTCTCCAAATACCCGCCGTTCTAGATAAATAATTCAAACCAAAAACAATCTAGATAACGTTCGGCTGGGGATCCACCCGGGCCGAGAATAAACGATTCCACTTCATCTATTTTACTAAATTTCTGATAACGAATTATCATTGCTTAATTTAAAAAATGCACGTATTCAACTAGATAAATTAAAAAAATCACTGAAACGTCCTCTCATTAACATTGACTAATGTTCCATTAGCCGTTGTCTGTGTTCCCCTCCCAATAAAAAATTCAAAACCACCACAAAATCGTCTCTCAACCATGAAAACTTCATCCAGCAGTATCAAATGCATCAGCACAGAGGACTAGTGATCCCCTACCCCTCGACTCGTCCCCTAAAATCGAAAAAAATAAATTCCAGGCGAATCGAACGTCTACACCCTCGGCAACATCGGCGCCCACAGGATAGTCTGCACAAAGCTCCCAACAGTTGGACACACGAGAGAAGCTATGACAGCAGCTGGCAATACAACAACTCGTCTGCTAGGTAAACATTAATAGTGAAAAGCTTTAGAGAAGTTCTCCAGTAACGAGCGAACTTGTTCTCCCGCAGGCACATTTCAAAAAGTCGACTACGTTTTTCTGGTGGGCGTGGGAGGTGGAGTGCCCCATTATACGGACTACAATAAGCACGTGAGACTGGGCGATGTTGTAGTCTCTCATCCGACTCCCCTCAACAACAAATACGTCTACATCTACTGCGAGGGGGCGAAATCGAGTGAGGACGAGAACTATCACTTCGATACTAAGGAATACTGTCCATCGAATCTGGGAATTCAGGAGATAGCTCAGACCCTGAAGACTCAGGGGGACGAGGAGTCGAGCCCACCCTGGAGGGACTATCTCAACGAGGGCCTGGAGAATCTGGGGAATCTCCAGTCGCAGCATGACTTCCAGAGACCACCAGGCGAGTCTGATAAATTGTACATGGCCATTGGTGAGAGGGATATTATTGAGGTTAAGCATCCCTCGGCTCCCCAGGACACACCTAAGAGAACCAACTGTCCCAAGATTCATCTGGCACCTGTGGCATCTGGTCGATTAGTCTCCAGGGACGATCATCTCAGGCAAATGTTTGCCTCTCGGTTTGGATGTCTTGCTTTTGATGCTGAAATGGATGCAGTTGTCGAGAGCATTCTTGGTAATTGTAGGGATAGTTTTGCTGTTGTCAGGGGTATTGCTGATTACAAAGATGGCGCCAGGGGCAAGGAGTGGCAGCCCTATGCTGCTCTCGCTGCTGCCAGTGTTGTTAAATCCATCATTTGTGCTATGGATCCACCTACCAATGTTTAAGATCGTGAATTTTTGAGGTAGCTAGCGATTTTTAAAAGTATTTGGCATGTTTTGTCAAGCTGATCGGTCATGTAGGATTACACACAAGTTTTTCTTTCAGTTGAAAAATTAATTTGACAAATTGAAAAAAACAATCAAAATTGAATTTTGAATTTCGTTAATCGAAAAAGACAGCTCAAATGAAATGGATATTTAATCAAAATTTTTTTTCAACTACATACAAACGATTTGTTGTTATGAGAACTCGTTAAAGCAGGCCAACAACTATTTGTGTTTTTTTTTTAAATAGGAATGATGATCCTAAAAAAATTATTTACTCTCAACTGAAGATTGAACCAAAGTTTATGTTACAGTGCAGCTGTTTAATTTCCAATGGAATTAAACTGGAAAACCGTTCCTGATAAATCTAGTTCAGTCTTTAATAATTTATGTAGTCTAGAATAACTATTTCATCACAAAAAAAATCCCTCGACCAAAGGGAAATCATGAAAATATATTAGAAATAACAACTAAGCTTTACCATAGAATAAAACAAGAAAAATAATATAAAATTTATGTGCCAGCGTGTTCAAATATATAAAAAGTACTGCCATAATTCCTGATAATCGTTGAATATTTCAAACAGTTTAAAAGAAAAAAAATTAATCATGAGAAAATAAACGTAACAGCACAGGGTAGTTTTAATGAAAAATAATTATGGCGTTTGAAACACCATTTCATCCAAGTGGACTTGGATTCTAAAAGAGAGTAATTAAATTAGACAATAGTTTATGAATCGATGGCAGAATGTAGTCGTGACGTTAATTTATTTATTTATTTTCATCTGTAGTTTGTAATTTTTAGTTTTATTTACAACTAGACAAAAATCTAAAAGTGAGGATCAAAAATAAAGAAACACGAATAATATAATTATTAGTGATTATAAAAATATACTAGAGTTACATCAAAGATGAGAGATCCCATTCAGTTCGTTTGACATCGATAATCATTTTTAATTATAGCATAATAATTAGTATTAATTGATTTATTACGATTTTTAACCGCACTTTGACGCTAGTCGCAGTAAAACTGTATTTTATCGTGTAATTGATGACTTTATTTAGATTTAATTCACTGGTGCAGTGCTTCTAGCCTCCCCCACAGACTTATTCCGTCTTGCTTTTGTCTATTAATCATAAAAATGTCTTCCAATGGACCAATCGAGTAGAAACTACTTCATTACTCATAATTTCATAATTTTCCAATTCTTTATGAAACTGTCGTTAATTGTCACTGAATTCATTGATAATGAAGAGATGAAAAATAAAGAAATCCGTACCATGAAAATTAATTACTTGTGGTTAATTGAATTTCCCTCTCGTCCTTTGAATTGGAGTAGGATCGGCGATTATTGTTCCAGGATTGCTCCTCGGCTGAGCCCCAGATGAGATATACAACACATCCAATTCCCATGTTGAATGCACAGATGAAGAAAATCAGTTGCCATTGAGCCACAGTTTGCTGTAGAAGAAGTGGAAAAACACTCAATTCAATTGATTTATCAAGAACTTACTAAGAATATACCTTTATTTAGTCGTAATACTTTATAAATCTTAAGAATTGATTAAAAATAAAATCAGACTCAGACGAATTATTGAAAGAATCCCAAAAGTTGATAATTCACTCTACGTCAAAATGCATATATCTCGAGAAAGAGTGAACCTAGAGGAAAATGTCATAAAATCATTTTTACAGGTCATAAAACTTTCTTTAAAAAAGATTTTATCGCATTTCCTCGTAAAACTACTCCTTACAGAGGTAACGGAGGTTTTAATAGGCGGAAGGATCTACTTGTCTTGTTTTATCATTTCCCGTTGCCATTTTATCCGATTATTCTATAAAAAAAAATCATTACTGATTTGTTTATTCACACTAACATTATCATACGTGAGCAGACCCACAATCATGGGAGATATGAAGCCCGCGGCGTCGGCAATCACTCCGCACAGACCGAGAAGGACACTCGCGTAATTGGGACTGAGGTCCACGAGATTTGCTAATGGGCCTGAAGAGACAGCTCCAATTGTCATGATGCCCGTGAACATGAAGAAGAAGGCAAGACTTGGTGTGCATCCGCTGTAGCTCAAGCCAATGGTCATCAGGCCTGGGCCTCCGACGGAAACTAATGTCGCAAATTTCCGGACATTCGTGAGAGTCAATTTCTTCGTTTTTAGAAGCCGGTCGCAGGTTTTCCCAAATGTCCAGGAGAAGGCGAAAGTCAAGAGGTGGGGAATGCCTGCTAGTACACCTGTCTGCCGATTTGTCTTTAGTTTTATAATTTCCACGCGATGTTGAATTGAGAAATTCAAGAGATGTATTTACAATAGAATAAACCTTAATTCGTTAATTTCGCTGGAAACTCTCGTTTTTCATAAATAGGCTGGAATTAATGGGGGATAGGAGAATTTCAGTCATAATCTTTTTCGTGGAGAAAAAGGAGAGCTAGAAAAAAGGTTCTGAGGAGATTTTGGGTATTGCTGTTAGTTTCAGAGGTATTCATAAAAAACTAAAACACTTTGATTTGGAGGACCCGAAAAAGTCACAGTTACTTTTTAGGAAATATCTTAAAATCTAAAGGAGTTAGCGAAATTAATATACAGACTTTTTTGTAGCAGAAACTGAGAGCTATAAAAAAGGTTCGAACAAGAATTCGACTATTTCTATTAGTTTCTGAGTTATCTTCTAAAAACTTCGAACGACTGTTCTTTTTCTGCAAAGTTAGCGATTTGAGAAATTCTTTACAGCTCCGAATTACCTTTTCAATACTCCATCCATGAATGAAAGCGAAATATGCAGGAGCTTGAGTCATTAAGGTATAATATCCCCAGACGCAGCTCCAATTCGACAGAATGGCAACCCATACAGGTCCTGAGAGGAATATTTCCTTCCAAGGGATCGCTCTACCTCTGCATTCTGTCTCTTCAGAATTTTCAATATTCTCGAAAATGAACCTCTTCTCTTCCTGGGATATTCTCGGATGTTGCGCCGGGGAATCGTAGACGAAGAGCAACCACAATCCGTACCACACGAGACCACCCACCGATGTAATATAGAAGACACTATCCCATCCAAGAGATTGGATCAAATATCCTGATATCGCGTAAGTGATCGCAATTCCTATTCCTCCACCTGCGGAGTCAATGAATTTTTTGACAAATTTTCCAAAGACCCTAAACACTCTTTAATTTATAAATTAATCAATTATTCCCATTTCTAATAGTTTTCCCAATTAATAATGGGTTGAAAATATTAACGATCATTCAGCCCAAATCAAAAATTATTTTTACGAAATGGAGAATTATTTATTTAATAATCTATAAAGTATATCAATTGTCTACTACTGCCTTTCAATGAAAAATAAATAAACTACTTATTAAGATCAATAATCTGAGCAGATTTCAATTATTTTAAGAAAAACTTCCGTTAAATCTTCTAGCCAAAATCACTATTTTTTATTAAAAATTGGGCGAAATGATTGTTTTTCCCATGAGCCCCTCAAAATCCCCTGAATTAAGTTTTTCGGTAATTGACATTTCGCGAATTACAAGTCCATTAAATGAGAGAGAATTTTATACCCATGTAGGCACTGACAAACTGACTCCGTTCATTCCGAGGGATCCATTTGGCCGTTAAGTCATGGGTCGATGGAAAAGCGACTCCCTGAAATAAAAAAAAACATGCAAGACGACAAAATCTGAAGGATAGATTGAAAATTTTGTTCATTTTCTGGGAACAATATGAAACAAGTAGAAGATAAATTAAACAGGACAAATAATTTGGAAAAATGTGTGAAAATGTGAGCTGGCCGATAGTGACCTCCGCCATCTTGCTTGCGCAATTCAAATATGACAGCGCCTCCACCTCACGTTTTCGAACATTTTTAATAATTATTTAGTCTTTTCAAAATACTTCCAATGCATTCCATTCGATTCCTATAAAATGAACAAATTTTTTAACCCATTTTCCATATTTTTCTATCCTCTGTTGACTGAGGATTCACAACGAAAAGTTTTTCCGGCACTAGAAACATTGTTAGTATCGCCTAAAATGGACGAATGAAAATAAAAATAAGATGAAATAAAAGAAAAATCGTAAATGGACCAGAATTTTTTTTATACCGCAACCACTCCCTGGAGGACTCTAATGAAGATATTAGCGTAAGGATGATACTTCATCGCCAGGGGTAGTGCGAACCCCATCAAAGTAGCGAGTAAATTGCCGATTCCAAAAACAAATTTAGTGCCATATCTCTTGGCCAAGACACCTCCAGGTATCTCAGTGATCCAGTGGAGCCAGTAGTAAGCCCCCAGTATCAGTCCCTGCTCATACTCATCCCAAGTGAATCCGTAAGTCTTCGTCGACGTGATCGAGGAATCGAGCTCGTCGACTGATGAATTGAATTGATCAGAATTGCAGTGGATTTTTGAGGGTAGTTTATCTGGAGGTTTCACGACTGCCACGATCACAACATTTGGAGCCACTCGGAGCATGTAGTTAACCCCTGTACCCCAGAGAACCATCCACCAGAGGACGGCTCTGCAGGATATGGAATCTTCGGAATAATTGTTACGATTGCGGATTACATTAAGGGCCAGTTTTTGGTTTAGCTAACCATGGTTAAACCTTGGTTAAAGTTAAGGTTAAGATCTCTGATTGGCTGGCCTCAGTGGTGGGGTGTCTTAACTTCAACTTAACCACGAGTCAACCATGGTTAGGTTAAACCAAAAACTGGCCCTAACAAAAAATTCCAAATTTGTTCTTAATGCCATCAATTCATTCAAAAATCAGGCTTTGATTATTGAAAGACAATAGATTAACACTGCAAACGACAGTTATCATAAAATTGTACAAACAAATGGACTAAACAAATTTGGAAATTGAAGGGGATAAAATCGTCGCGATAAAAGCTTTCAAGAATAAAAAATGAAAACACAAGGTAATATTACTTGTGAAGACCATCTTAATTGTCTCCTATTCAACTCCAACTTCAACTTCACTACCACATAATCTCAAAAGAGATTGTCAACACGAATAATTGGATATAAAACAGTACTCGATATCCACATTCATGGAGCACCAGTAATCAAATGAATAGCTTGAATTTTCGCGAAATATATTTGTCCTTCGGCAGATAATCCGAAGAAGTTCACGCACTCTCTGCTGATTAGCTTATCGCAATAATTTGTGATTACGAAAATACGAAAATGTGATTAATCGAGGACTCAACGTGAGATGTCAATGAGAGAAGAGAGGATGTCTCGCGAGGTGATATCCAATGGGAAATATGATTCCACTTGTGGTTGACAAACTTGTTTGAGATGATAGGGTGAAAGGATCTTTAGGTACATGAGTTGTTGTATTTTAATGATTTTAGTAACGAATAAGTTTAATATTTCTTTATTCGTGAGAGGTACTCCAGTCGTGACAACTGGAGATCATTTCGGAGGAGCGAGGTCCCTTTCAAAAAGTGGTGTGCCTCGTCTCATGGGGGAGGGGGGGTTGAATTGAAAAATCGTCACGAAAAAGTGTAACGTCAGTCGGAAATTACGTTTGCTTATGATTGACTCATTATTTTTCTTGTAATTAGTCACGGGGATGTTGAGGTTCTGAACTGTTACACCCGGGCCTTAATTATGGTTTGCCCAACTATTGCCATCATCGCTCGATGATGTCTTTAGGACTGTTTCATCTGCGTCAGGTGGTAATAAAACAATGATTAAAATTTCTGCAATCAACTCAATGACTTTTTAAAGCCCCGTGACAGCCAATTAAATTCACTCGCCAATTGTTTTGGAATTTATAGTGGGGAGAATGAGCAAGGTGGGGATCCCACAACTGTCGATTTCATTATGCATACTCATTATTTCTTTGGTACCTTTGAATGATTGTTGCGATAACCACTTGGTATTATCATTATTCAGGGTATGACAGCAGAAACGAACAAATGTGTCGGTTTGTAACGCGAGAATATAATTTCAATAGCCCAAAAATAGGTGATCATTGTTTTATCATTAATATCATTGTCTCCTTTGATAAAATACTGTTTATCAAGCTTTAGATTGTAGTCTCTAATAATATTTCAATCGACGGACTTTTCAAATAGTCCACGAGGATCTTCCCATATTAATCATTGGAGATAGTTCTTTGTGGTGTTGATGACGAATATCGATTGGAAAAATGCCTCGAGATCTTGGAGATCATCCTTCCGAGCCGAAAAAGCTTGTGGATAAAGTGAGTAGTTTCAAAGTTTCGAGTGAACGAATTCAGTGGCCAGTCTTCGATAGATATCTCAGAATCTGAGCTAGCCAGCTAAATTTTGGACTAGAAATTTTTTGTAGAGAACATTGAGAGCTGCAAGAATAGCCGTAATAAAAATTTTGCTCCGGCCAATTATTTCGAAGATATTCATCGAAAACTAGAAAGCAATTTTTTTTAAATTGCTGTTGGAGACATTGTTGAATAATATTTCATTTTTGTGACAGGCGGAGGATGATTCGGTCGTCTCAGACTGTGGGAATAAATCCAGATTAACTATAGATCATTCCCTCGATGAGAATGACAGACCTTACGTTAGGGATAATGTAAGAGATGAACTAAAAAAATAGAATAAAAAGAAAGGAATAGAAAGAAAATTATTTCGCAGAAAAAGCCACGCGAATTCAATGAAAAGTGGTATTGAATTTCACCTGAAGATTGTAATTGTAATTGTAGTTTTAAATTTCTCTTGAATGATAAAAGGGAAGTAATTCAGAAGAAATCGAGGAGATGATTAAAAAAATAATTAAGAAAATCTAATAATAAAAATTGTAAAAATTTCAGCCGATATATTTTTATAAAAAATATCTCAATAGAACCGACTGTATAAACAAATTAAATAAAAATGGACGGGATAGCCTGAGACCTCCGAACATATCAGTTACAGTAAAAACTCCTTAAGAGATACGGTAGCGGGGTCTGGATTCTTGGAAAATACTTTATCGAGTTTCCCTCTCTCCGACTCTGAGTGAGTGCGAGCATCACGAATGGAAAGAGATGCATATACCTGGGATGGTGGGGGGACGAACCAATGAACGGCTCCGTCAGTGCGGTAATGGTAACCGAGGGAGAGAGCGAGTGAGAGCGGGAGATATTAGACAAGAGTGGGGGAACGATTCTCCTTATGCGACGAGGCGTTCATACGTTAGCGAGTCATCTCTTAAAGAGTTTTTACTGTATAAAGAATAATAAAAATATATTACCTCGTTTTGCTAAACAAATTATCGGGGAGTTTATTTTTCATGGAGACATATATATCAAATAATTTATGAATGAAATTCATGCATTTCTTGGAAGCTCCTCAACTGAAGTTCTATCGTAAAATCAACATTATTAATGGAAATTAATGGAATTACTGAATTTTTATTTTTCACAGCCTCCCGAGAATCCCAACATCGAGACTGGCTTCAAAAGGGTCATACGATGGCTGAAAAGTATTATAATCTTGAATTATTATAGACTCAGTAATTAATAGAAATCAATACTATTTTTTTTCATTATTAGTAATTTTGATTACGGTTTTGTCAGCGCCCCATTCGTCAGTCTGCCTTCTCCGACTATTTTCCCTTATTTTTATTAATTTTTATTATTTTTGCGGTGTGTTAATTTGAAGTGCATCCTATTTGGGCTAGAACTACAGGGGAAACCATGGAAAACCCCAGTCGTACAGCCGGCCGACTGTGCAGTGCCCTATTCATTCATTGTATTTGAAGATAATGACTATTTGAAGTGATGAATTTTATTATCAAGATTATAGCGTCCAAAAAATAAAAAATAAAATAAAAAAACAAATAAAAATAAAAATTAATTTGTACCTGTGCATAGAAAAAAAGGCAACCCCTCTAACCATTACGGTTGATATAGAAATCAATATTTTTACTCAATTTTGCATGAAAATATATTCCCAATAATTCCTCACTTACTCCAAAATTATCCTTATCGCAGTTTTTCTAGTTTAGTGTGTCAATGAAAATTCAATGATTTAGTTCTGAAAATCCTCCTTGTCATGTCTTTTCCACGTTTGCATTAGTAGAAAGTTCTTCAACTAATGGACCGTATCTCCAACAATTAACGCAATTTGGAATATTTTTTTCAGGTGTTGGATGCCTCTCGTGTCGAGACATTCTGTGGCACTTGGTATTCACCGGATCTATTGTCAATTACATGGTAAAGATCAGTCTCAATCTTGTGATAGTGGCGATGGTGATACCGAGAACAGAAAAACCCAGCAGTCTAGCTGAATGCAATGACGCAGGCGTAATAAACTCCAATTTCACATTACATGCTCAACAAATCCTGAACCAATCGAGTACTCCAAATATTGAGGTATTTTTTTAAAATTGCTCATTGAAATCCTTCGGCAAAATTTCCTTTCTCCAATCGTCTTCATCAACTGCTTACTATCATTAAAATAAAATTCGTAATTAGAATTATAATGATATTTCAAATAGTTGATCAATTTTGTACAAATTCAGGTTTTAACTATTGACTAGTTCACGAATATCTCAGAATCTAACCGAAATACCAAAATTTTGATTGATATATTTTTGGAAGAGAAAATTGTGAGCTATACAAACGATTTTATCGAAAATTCTGCTATCTCCCTTAGTTTTGGAGATATCCCTCGAAAACTCAGTGAAGAAATGTGTCAATGAAATTGTTTCACCAAATTATTATAGCACATTGGAAAATTCAACTGGACTGAGTACCAGCAGGGCCTAGCTCTAGGAGCATTCTACTGGTCATATTGGACAACTCAAGTACCCGGTGGACTTCTAGCCCAGAAATATGGAACAAAACTCGTATTCGGTGGAGCCAATTTTCTCGCTGCCCTCCAAGGGCTCCTCATTCCATCTGCTATCAAATTGCATTTCAATGTTTTTCTGGCTCTCAGAGTCCTCCAGGGCGTAGTTCTGGTAAATTCGAGGCATTTTTATGGCAAGAATACCAGAAATATCGTACATTTTATTATCATTTTAGGGTGTTGTCACTCCATCACAGAACATCATGACATCCAAATGGATTCCCCCGTACGAACGAAGCAAATTCGTCAGTGCTTACATGGGGGGAGCGGTTGGGACAGCAATTACGTATCCATTATGTGCACTTATAATTAATCATTTTAATTGGGAAGCGGCGTTTTACTTCGTCTCCGGAATCTGCATAGTCTGGTAATGATAGAACTCTTGAAAATTCTCGATCGATTGTTTGAAATCCCGGAAAGTCTTCTAAAAAGCCACCCACAACCGGAAAAAATTCCAAAGATGGAATAAAAAAATGTTCCTCCTCAAAAAATCGAATGAAATAAGTTAGTGGTCATTTCGAGATCACACGTAATAGTGAGAAATGTTTAAAAAAGCCAGGTGAAGCCGCCGCCATCTTCAGAAGGTATTTTAGTCGTGGGAGGGGCGCACAATAAAATGGCGGACTCCACGGGGTAAATGTTAAGAAAGACCCCCCCCAAAATAAAGTCACATTATTCGCCGTGAATATTGTGATATTAACTCCGAATCGATTTTCTCCTGTTTACATCCACTCAAGTGTGCCGTAATATATATAGTCAACAGTGT
>JAPYZN010000710.1:0-23941 GCA_030522865.1 Psyttalia lounsburyi
TCCTCAGCTTTCCAAATCTGCGCGAACTTTGGCGCTACGCCTGATAGTTTTCAAGATATCGGCAATTTTGTGCCAAAAACTTCGAAAAAGGGCCCTAAAGGTCGCCAACCGATTCCTGAGCCCAGAATGCATAGGAATAGGCCTTCCGAAGACCTTAAAAACTCTAAATCCCTATACAGTATTGATGTATAGTATAGTAACAATAGATCGGTGACAAAAAACGTTACCCTCTTTTTTTTTAATGAAGGGAAAGTTGAGTCGACAATTTTCATCAAATGCAGTCAATTCCTTCGATTGGAACGACATTAAAAAAATTGTTTTTGGCCATCAGCTGTTCCCACGAGTCAATAAAAAAAAACAAGATCCCTGAAGCACAAGATGTTGACTATTATTTTCCCGCACTCAACGGAATTTGTTGGGCTTTTCAAATGCGACTGCGTCGGGAGGTGAAGGGAAAATGGGGGTCCAGATCTCAGACGCTCATTTATCACTTGCTGCGCATTATTTTTCGGGGGACACCCGGACCTCGTATGTGACTCCTGCTTCTGAAGATAATGCTAATTCTGAATGGATTGGGTAGCCATTGGCGTACATGCTTCGCGACTCCAACGAAACGCCAAAGGGGGACATGGCGAGTGCAATTTTTATAAAGAGAACAATAGAACTCATGATATTTGCTTGATAATTAACCTCCAGTGTTTACCAAAAAGAATTTGATGTTATTCTCAACGAATTGTAAAAAAAATACTCCAGCAATTGCTGTAAAAAAATTCCTCCAACAGTTAGTTTTAAAAAAATACTACAATTGTCAACAAATGATTCAGATAATTTTTGTAGAAGAAAAATTGTGTTAATGACTCCAAGAACTACAGCAAAAAATAAAATATTCACCTGATTTTTTTGCAAGCCCGTCACATCCGCTGCCAGTGCGCGATTGACAGCAGGAAGGATTTTTTTTTCCAAATTCACACCCCTCGCCACCACCGCCCGCAATCCCATCCTCAGCAATGCAGTCGCCATGATGAAAGTAAATAATTAAAAAATTGTTTATACGGTTTGTAAAAAAATCCGTGTAGATTCCGTTGAATTGTCGTTTCGTACTAAACATAAACACCGGCTTCGGGCCTTTTTGTATGGCGTCCCCCCACTTCCTGGGCTCCGGAGAGTGCGCAGGAGATATTTTCTCCCCCTGGTAAGGTTTGTTATTCTCATTTTCGCGTCTCCGCTGTGTTTTGGTCCCCTCCACGCCCGCCAAACCGGCTGTTGCTCACTCCTCGTCTCCGTCTGTCCCGGTTTCCTCTCTCTCTCCCAGGGTTGCCAGACCAGTCCACAGACGTCCACCAATTCCTAGACGTTTCCAGCTTTATTTACTTATTTATTATGCAATTAATCAAAACCAAAATATCAAAATAAAAATAAAATCAACAGATGCACCTGAAAAAAGAATTACCTAATTTTTTAAAAAGGATTTCTTCACTTTAAATTTGAGTTTATGTTTCTTTTGTTGATAAAAAAATCGAATGCGATTTAATTGTAAAATTAGAGGACTGGAAAACCTCCAGTTTCCTCCGGACGATAGGAGGGTCAGTTTGGGCGTCTCTCGAGTCGCCTGGTTACCCACTATCGCCTGATTTTTTCCTTTCAACACGTGTGGAGATCATCGGCATTGACCTCTACCATCCTCGGGGATTAGGGCAAGAACCAAAGCCCCGGCCACTCTTATTTATCAAAATTACGATTGACAGAAGCACAACCACCAGATGAAAGTAATGTCGCGTGTGGTGTACGCGAGTACATGCGGATTATTATTTATTTTACACGCGAACTTGTCTGCAAGCGTACGTGACTCGCTGCAGGCATTCACCCGGGACAGTTGCTCATGGTAACGGGGACACTCCATGGAAAACATTAATTTTCTTGTTACGTGACAGAACGAGAGGTAGCAATCGCTTATGAATAAACAGCTGATGAGATTATTGAAAATTAAGACAATTCTCGAGTTTTCAGTGGTCGCCAGAAGTTGATAAAAAAATTCCATTTTCCCCTGAAAAATAAAAAAAAACCTGGAGATTTTAGAAAATTAGTTTCTCTTAGGACCCAATTTCTTTTATTGTAACACATTTTCGTCATTGACTGTCCAATGATTATAATTGTTTATTTACAAGATGCGTTATTAAATCGGCATGTCATACAAGATCCACAATTGGATAATCGAGCGGTCTAATACTCAATGATTTTTGTGGTAAATGATCAGTAGAACCGCCAGTTGAGTAGATTTAACCGAGTATAATGACCGTAAAATATAAATTCCCTTCGTAAAACAATTTAACTCTTTTTGTATTCAATTCGTTCGACCTTGACTTCATCTCCAACGAGTTGATAGACATATGTCACTACAGTTGAGCTCTGAATGTCCATGAGAACGAATGAGGGAATGACCGATCTGTAATCAGATAATCAACAGATTTTTAATGAAAAATAGCTCGACTGGAGGTCTGCACTGAGAGAAAAAAAAATACAATTTTGTTAAAAATTTATCTCGAGCAGTCAAAAGTCGCAAATTGCCCCAGTAGAATTCGCTCTAGATCATAAGAATATCCTACAGTCAAAACTACATTTTTTTTCTCAGTGTAAAGCACCAGCTGAAGTGGGAAAACGAAAGAATTGCGATAATCTAAATCACAAAAAAGAAAATGGAGGGTTGAGAATACTTATCAAATCCGCGCCTCGTCGATAATAAAAAACAATGATTAGTGAAGGTCATGGGAATGGAAAACTCCCGTAATTTGTGAGTAACACTAGCTCTGAATGTCCACTGAAAAACAATTTTATCAGAAAAAAACAACAGCTGATCGATGTTCCCACGAGAGCATTGACACGTAGTCACTCTAGACCGCATTATATCATCTTCAGACGCACGAAAATAATCGCTATTTTATCGATTTCTGTATCGCCTCGTTATCAGCGAGAAGTAATAATAGTATTTAGAAGCAGGTCACACGTTCGATGATGTTTTTGTTATTCATCTGAACCTCTTCATTTTTTGGTTTCATTAAAAAATGACTTTTGACAATTTTCATTGGCTACAATTTCTTCCCTTCTCCCTTAATTATTTGTTATTTAATTCCTTCGTTCCCTTCGTCTTCTTTCTTTAATCCCAAATATTTTTGTGGGTGAGACTAGGGCCAAATATTTATATTGTCATTTATAAATAAAAATGTCGGACATTAGAGGAGATAACAAAACGTTCCATTTGGCCCCACTCTCCTCAATGTAATTAACCTCTTTAATTATAAGAAATATTTTCTCTTGTGGTCCTGTTGAAGAGCTAATTGATAATCGATAGCAGGTAATTAACTCTTAACACATTTGTTTAATTAATAAACTAATGATGACCTCAGGATATAATTATTGAGCCTAAGAATTTTATCTAATGAGGAATGAGTTCAATTACTCGTAAAAAAATATTTTTGATTAAATTAACGAATTCGTTGAAATTAAATTGTTTTATTGGCCGATATGAAGTGGGACTGAAGCAGCAAACTGATGAGACTTACGTATCCAGGGGATTATAGGCACCGGTGGCTGATCCCGGATTGATATAGAATTTATTCTCATGTTCGTAAGCCTCAAACTTGTGTGTGTGTCCGGATATTAGAATATCCACGTCCAGCTGTCGTTGAATGAGTGCCAGTGCCTCAGGATCGCCCCAGGGAACCACCTGATGCCCATGAGAGAGGCCAATCCTGAATTGTCCGACAGTCACGACTTTTTGCTCCGGATAATTGAGATTCTATTTGTAAAATATTGAAGTCTTGCAAAATACATTTTCAATTTTCTTACCTATTTTTAATATTTTGTTTCCTACCTCATCAAAATCTCCTCTGACGACATGCACATCACTGGCCAGTGTTTTCAAGTAGTCATAGGACTCTTTAGTACATAGATTTCCAGTACATAATATATGTTGAATTCGTCCAGGTACCAGGAGTTTCTTAAATTTACTGGGCAAACTGCTGCACCTGTGTGGAATGTGTAAGTCTCCCAAAACGAGTACGAGCTGAAAAAAAAAAATAAAACAATGAAAAACAATTGACGAAACCCTTGCAAAATCATCCTTGAAGGTTAGAATGTAGATATTCATTGTAATAAACAATAATCAACGTACCATGATGTACTTTGCCTAACGTCCTGGGCAGAAAACTAAAAATGCCTTGATCTGGAGAACTCTTTTCACTGCATCTGAATTTCCAAACTATTTTCTCCAGTTTTTCAATTGTCAATTCACAGTCAATTAGCAATTGGAGATGACAGGCGAGCTTTGACACTCACAGTAGCCAACATAAAGAACTAAAAAATTGAAATAAATCCAACAATGTCGGAAAAATTGGGAGAGAAAAATGGGTCAAATTATCGCAGACTTTTTTGTTGGCTCCCACAATTCAATCTAATTCACACATTGTACTCAATGTTTTATAATTGTGAATAAATAATTGTAATTGAATGGATCTAGGGACAATATGGACACTCCCTAGGGGCTCGGAGTCCCGGAGAATATTCTCCCACGAGTGCCAGACTGACGAGAGGGAAAAGCCGGCGTAGCGACAGTTGCAAATCATTGAAACAATAATTAACAACATACCAATTTGTACTGCATTAACAAGGTAACACTCGCAATTAATTATATTCTCCCATTCACTGGATGATCAGGGAATCCTTCACAATTCGTTAATCACCGCGAGATGTGCGAAAATCCTAGAATTTGAGGTTATGTCAAACACTTTCAGGCAAAACGAGCGAGCGAACATTCCAGAAAATTCTGCGAAATTATCACACCACAATATTTAGACTGAATTAATCAACGAGTCTGCATTACTTCATTCCCAGAATGTCAGGAAGAAGTGCTGATGAAGTGAGTAATTAAAAATTGAATAATTGTGGAAGAGAAATAAAGTTATCTCCCCAAGGTGACTTGAATTAAATTGACAAATGAATTATTTCAGATCAAATTGGACATCGACGAGCTGGAGGGTCTCCTCCCCCAGGCGAAACGTCAGAAGACGAAGGACCTACTGACCCTGGAGGTCCGCAAACTCCAGACAGAGCTGGTAAATCTCAAGGACTCAGAGACAGCCGAAAAAACAGCGAAACCCATGGCCTCAAATGCTGTCTCCAAATGTTACACTGTCAAACTGACAAACTACGCATGGGACGAATCCGACAACTTCATGAAGCTCTACATTACCTTGAAGAACGTCCACAGCCTGTCCCCGGAGAAAATCATTTGCGATTTCAAGGAGAGATCTATGCACCTGAGAGTGAATGGCCTCGACAACAAAAACTACGAGCTACCAATCTCCGATCTTTGCGAACCAGTGAATCCCGAGAAGAGTTACACAAAAACAAAGACCGACATGATCGTCGTATTTTTGTCAAAAAAATCCCCAAAACGTTGGTCACACGTCACGGGCATTGAGAAGAGGATGAAGGAGGCGAAGGCCTCAGGATCTGAATTGGGTGACAACAGCGATCCCGAGTCCAGTCTGATGAATATGATGAAGAAATTATATCAGGATGGAGACGACGACATGAAGAGGACCATTGCCAAGGCCTGGACCGAGAGCCAGGAGAAGAAGTCATCCCCAGGACTAGATATTCCGAGTCTGTAAACTATCATTTATACCTTCTGTTCTCATTCGTTCTGTTAAACAATCGCATTCACGTGGATTACAAATACTAATTTAACCTTAATTTTTCTACTATCGCATCGTTTGGTTTTTTTATTCAGAGTAAATTCGGTGAATAAGTAGGGATTCTTAATGAGTTGACTTCAATTTAATTAATTCGAATAATTGCCAACAAAAATATCTTCAGAATTTCGCTACTCAATTACAAATAAAGCGTTCGTTTTTTATCAGAATGTGGCCATTTATTAATTCCAAAATGCCCTCATCTTGTCGTTAATAGTTTATAAAATCCAACAATGTGAAGTTGAATTATTATTCATGTTTGCAATAAATAATTCATTGAGTTGTTGAAGTACGAAAACAATAGAATTCTATAAAATTCGAGTATAAGAACTTTAAGGGCCGGCCGAACGTTACGTCAATTGTTTTTGTTTTTAATTTTTTATCCACAGAGTCATTTGTTGCAATCAATACATCCCCAAGAATGATAAATATATGTTTATAATTCTTATATAAATATATCTTTATTATTCTTGAAGATCTACTTATGATAAAAAATGAGTTTCCAATAGACGTCTCTCTAGCCAAAAAAATTGAAACAAAAAAAAATTCCGATACACCCTGGGCTTAAATAAACAATTATGGAAATGTTTTGAATACACACTAGTACTAGTAAGCAAAGTACTCTATATCATGACCTCCTGGGGTATCCGGAAGGGATGTAATACTGAATACATCGAATATGGCGATAAAAATTTGACTCTCCAGATGACAACAATCATCTGTGATGCAAATGATAAAATTAAGTTCTAACGTTAATGAGTATTTTTAAAAAACTATAAGCAATAAATCTAAAATAATAATAAAAAAATGAGTATATCTACAGATAATTGTCGTTGATTGTACGTATCACTGCATATCGCCCGTCGAATCATCAATAATAAATTATCAAAAGGTGTTTTGTAAAATGTAGTCAAGTCTTTGGTTTTCGAGGGAGAAAAATTGGGGATTTTCTGTGCGTTTTTTCTTTTGTGTTTTGACTGGAGTAGACACTACTGGGAATGGAGTTTGCATGAGATCGACTGTTGAACTTCACGACTAGACATGTGAAATACTTCAGTCATTGTAGACTGGGTTTTAATCATGAGAGATTCAATATCTTCGGGTCCCAAGCCCTCGGTGGAGATCGGGGGAAGAGTCGTAACGATCACTCGACCTGAAACAAAAGAAACTATTGAATTATTTATTTTCCATTGTCGAGGTAAACCAAGAGAAACTGTTCATCAATTATTTAATATCGAGTCCCCAGCACCAGATCAGTTGTCAATATGAGTAATTTTCCTGGATGTTCCCTGGCCAATCTAGCCAACAATTTTTTAATGAATTCCCTCATTACCTGGATCGAATCTCTTCTCGTGTGTGTTCAAAAAATAATAAGACGAAAAAACAACTGGTAAAATGGGCAATTGGGAGTTGATGGCCATGTGGAAGGCCCCCTTTTTGAACGGATGAATCTTCTCGTCATTGTACCTGGTGCCTTCCGGAAAAATCCACAATTTAATCTGTGAAAAACATTTGTTGATCAAACAAAACAATTGACGATAGCACATGGTGACCACAATTTTCACCTTCTTCTCCTTGATATTATTGGTGGCTCTGTTCAGAGTGCTCCTGGCCTTCTCCGAGTTCATTCTGTCGATGAAGATGAGTCCGCAGAGCCAGGCAGCCAGTCCAAATGGCCAAAAGTAAAATAACTCTTTTTTAGCAACCACCGTACATTTGTCCATAACCGGCCAAATGTCAAACATTCCCAGGATGTCGATGGAGCTCTGATGATTGGCAACAACAATGCAAGCCCTCTCTTTCACCAGGTGTTCACGACCTCTCAACTCCCATCGAAGACCCAGGAGTGAATTTATGTGATGGCACAATGATGACGATAATCTTAAATAAATAATTAAAATTATTAAACTAAACTCATCAGAATATGTACAATAATTTATGCCTTCATTGGTTTTATTCATTCAATATATTCAACTTATAATGCGTACTTACAGTAAATTCTTGACATTACCAGGGCGAAATGTCATGATGGGAATGAGAATAGCCGAATTCACCATAACTATTCCATAATACATGATAAACTTGAAATAATACCTAAAAGTTTTGCTCGTCTCGTACAAAAATGGAAGAACGAGAATAAATCCAACGAGTACAACTTCGAGTCCAGACGGTGCCATTATTCGTTCCCCCAATCACCCCCACAAAAAATCCCAGCCAGTAGGTGAGAAATAACCTTACACTGATTGTCTGCCAATTAAAAAACTAAAGTAAAAATAAAAATGGAGCCAAAATAAATAGGCCGGATGTTAAACGCCACCGGAAGTGTTGCAGAATGTTCAATAACAGTCAGCAGTTGCCAATTGATATTTACTACGAAATGTCATGTTTTTGGAACGCCATTTTTCTTTTTTTTCCTGATAATTGCAGATGGCAAACCCCAAACTACCCCAACCTACAGGAACAACCCTGGACGAGGGGAGCAGATGCCAGTGGCGCGGACGCCAGCGCTCTGTACAGATCTGTCAGAATAAAATTAAAAAAAATAGTTCGCCTGGTCCTCCAGGAAAACCAGTCTCATCAGCTGTTTTAGAAGACTCAATTTTCTAATTATCATTAGGAGAAAATACTTTTCCTGAGGGTTTCTATTATTAAAAAATAGATGGACATGGCAGATGAACGTGGGGAATGGACTTGGAGATTGTTGTCTTCAAAAAATGTCCAGGAAATTTCTCCAAAATTCTGGGAGATAGCAAAATTGATGAAATGAGGTCAATGACAGCTGGGGATGTTTGTAGATTTATCTTTGAAAAAATCTAGGAGAAAAGGCATGAGTGACTCAAACTGGAGTCCTACCCACTGGAGAAAGGCCTTCGGGTCCTCCCCGAAGGCCCATAATTCCTACGGAGAGAAGATACGAGTGAGCAGACGGTGGGGGTAACCCGAAGTATCAGTCTAACCTCACTTGCGTCTGTGCAGACACTCTTCAGGGATACTGTGATTGGCGGTACAGCACTTCCGCCAGGTCCACACGTGGACCACTCTAACAATTCATCCCTAACCCCCACTGTAATGTAAACAATAATTGCATCCGATTTTGGAGTGTAAACAGACGACCCCCCAAAAAAAAATGGAGAATTATCCTGAGATTGTCATTCGATTGGCAGTGGATCGTACGGACACTAATCTGATACCGCCGACAAATATTCCGACAAAATTCTATACTCCAGGAGAAGAGGTCTCCGACCAAACGGACTATCTCAGGTAATGGAGCCAGAAATTCGATAAATCGGGAGACAATTGATTTTTAATTGATGAAATTCTTGTTTCAACGTCATCTACAGAGGCCATGGAACTTACGTAGACGAGGATGAGTGTCTGCGAGCCTCTGTCGCCGGTGTTCTCGAGAAAGTCAACAAACTCATCTCAATTAGACCCCTGAAAACCCGGTATCAGGGGGAAATTGGGGACGTCGTTGTTGGGAGGATAACTGAGGTCCAGCAGAGTCGATGGAAAGTCGATACGAATTCCAAAATGGATTCTGTCCTCCTGCTGTCAAGTGTCAATTTGCCAGGAGGAGAATTGGTGAGTTAACAATGTCGTAAAAAATTGTTTGGTTTGAAATTGTCGAGCCCCTGAAAAATCTGTTCTTCCGATGACTCCAGAGAAGACGTTCAGCCGAGGATGAGCAGACAATGCGCAAATACCTCCAGGAAGGTGATTTGATATGCGCCGAGGTGCAGAGTAATTACGCGGATGGTTCTCTCTCCCTGCACACACGTGTCCTAAAGTACGGTAAATTATCCCAGGGAGTGATGGTGAAGGTGCCGCCGGCGTTGATAAAACGAAAGAAGACCCACTTCCACCATCTTCCAAACGGTGCAACCCTCATCCTGGGTAACAACGGCTACGTCTGGATTGGAGCGAGCTCCCAGAGTACAGATCGCTCGGAGGGTGGATTCACCCAGGACCTCACACGAGTCATCCAGGATGACCGAGAGGTCTGCGCCAGACTGCGCAATTGCGTTTTAATTCTCTCCCACTGCAACATCTTCCTCACGGATACATCAGTGACATACGCCTACGAGGAGTCGACAAAATACAAATGCAGTGAATTACTCCAGCCTGAGACCATCGTCGACGTGGCCCTCATGACCCACCATCGACTGAGCCAATAGCTTCCCCTGGAGCAACAGTTGCGAAGCAAAACCAGAACTTCTTCTTGAAAAAATATCGATAACTCAGGAATAAATTGACCGATTGAGCTCGATCTGCGGTCATTACAGAGAGAAAACATAATCTCACCACTTCCCCCTCATCCCCCGGAGAGTCGACAGCTCCAGGAGATGGAAATTACGTCAATTATCCTCGTAACGAGTTGTCAAAAATCCCCAAGTCATCGGATGACTAAACAAAAGCTGGATCAATGAATAAAAAATTATTTTCTATGACCTACTTCAATGATTTATGTATCGAAGGTCACGGGATGTTGAAAAATAAAATTACGAGGTCGAATAAATTACCATAAGCGAGACTTGTTGATCATTCCCGTGATACCATTCACGTCCCCCTCAACTGCTCCCCAATTTCCCTAAAAACCCTCGAAATTACGACGTTGACGAGAATTTATGTCAAAACCTTTTTTGTAGAGCGTCTTCAGAGCTACAAAAGACGTCTCCACCCCAATTTCAAAATCTCCCTTGGATTCCGAGTAATTCCCCAAAAACTCTCGTGATGAACCTACGCATTCATTAAACCTTCGCCTGGAGTTGATCGTGTCCCCAGCTTTTTCCTGGCTCTCTCCAGTCTCTCCTGATATCCTAGCCCGATAAGCCGACCTTATCGTCCATAGAATGATAGAGGAGAGAAAAAAATCTCCCCTATTTCCGTCAAACCTTCGCTCGCCGGTCGTCATCGCCTCGCACACGTACACCAGTCGTTGCACAAGTATGGGTAACCGCGTGGTTTTAGAGGCTCACGTTGAGGGGCAGTTGAGCTGTCGAGAGCGGTAGGTGAGTATGCCACCGGCCCAGTATGCCATTGCAGTCCAACGACGCTTGCAGGTCTCCCTCCTAAAGCCTTGGCGTGAAAAATAACCCAAGTCAACATGTCGATCTCACCAACTTCTCAAAGCGGCAAACTCTCATCCGCCCCTATCGATTTAACAAATGGCATAGAAACCCCAAATTATTTTCACAACGACTTGAAAAGAACCGAGGGCAGCGAAATGGACGCCTGTTTTGCTGCATTTGACAGAGATGGGGATGGTTATCTGTCAATAAGTGAATTTGAGCTCATTTGTCGTGCCCTCTTCAGAAATGACAGAGGCAAAATATATGGAGTTGAGGAGAAACAATTGCGCGAGATATTCGATATATTTGATTCCAAAAAAGATGGTCTACTTGATCTCCAGGAGTTCGAGGTGAGCATTCTCTATTTATTTATTTATGCTAATATTGTTTACACTGACGATTATGACAATTGAGGATCAGCTGATTTCATTGTGAGAGAATAGACAATAGGAGGAAGTGACAGAGGACAAACAAACGACCCAGAATTGACGGGTAAATGAGTCACCCTAGGAACAATAACAATCGACATTATCTGCAATTTATGACGTCATTGATGAATAACGTCGTTACCAGGAATAACAACCTTGTAATTTTCAGGTGTGCTGGAATAGGTGGATAAAGGTTTGCACGCGACCAAGGTGTGCCTTCCTCATTGTTGACGTACAGAATGATTTTATATCCGGCTCACTGAATATAAAACAGTGTGCAGCGCAACACGATGGCTCCGAGGTGATTGAACCGATAAATCATCTCCTGGATACAGTAACATTTGATGTAGTTTTTTATTCACTTGATTGGCATCCCGTGGATCACGTGTCGTTCATCGATAACTTGCACATGCGGTAATTTTTATTCCTTTAAATTCTCCCCCCAAAAAAAAACAATCCATGGACTCGTTGAAATCATCTGATTAACCAAGTGATAACGGTATTTTCATAAACGAGTTCCTGATGAATTCTGAGTACAAACGATCGAAAAGAAAAAAACAAATCCAAAACAAAAAATTTCTGATCAAATCAGGGATGAAGTGCCAACAGACTCGTTGATGAATTTCTCCGAATCTGAGAGATCTATCGAAATTTTTGTAGAGATCTTTCTTGTGGAGCGAATTGAGAGCTACAAAAAATCTCTTCTCTAAAATTTCGCTCACGGCCTTGGATTCCCGGGAATTCATCAAAAACTGACGGACAATCTGCGAGTTCTGAGATTAGACTCGTCTAGTCTAGGAGAAAAATTCTGAGAAAAAATGTCTGACTCCAGGGAAGTAGACGACTCCAGCCAAGTGGCTAAGGAGGAGGCTAAAGTGTACGACACGGTGACCTTCAGGGGTCCCCCAACGCTGAAGCAGCGCCTGTGGCCGCGTCACTGCGTGCAGGACTCCTGGGGTGCTGAGCTCCACAAAGATCTGAAGATAATCGACAACGCAATAAAGATCTACAAAGGTACAAACCCCGAAGTGGACTCCTACTCAGTCTTCTGGGACAACAAGAAGCTCACTGAGACAACTCTGTCAACTCAACTCCAGGACAAAGGCGCCACCGACATCTACATCTGCGGTCTAGCCTACGACGTTTGTGTTGGTGCAACAGCAGTGGACGCCCTCACAAGTGGCTATCGCACTATCTTAATCGATGATTGCAGTCGTGGTGTTGATCTCGTTGACATTGAAAAAACCAAGGCCATGGTTATTGCCAGCAACGGCGTCATCGTCACCTCGAGCCAGGTGAAGGCAATGGTGGAGGGGCGCGATCGTAGGCCCGAACTCGGCTACAAACTCGCCCTCGAGATCAAGCAGTCCCTCAAATTATCCAGCAACAACAATCGAAATTAAATGACTTCCACAATTCATCCAAATATTTAGTAATAATTAAACATAATCAGCAGTCGATGTATATAATATTTCAATAATGGAACCGAGACTAGGACAATTAGACAACAAATTAGAATATTTCCTTCCAAATTGTTATCTGTAATTATACGTGAGAGTAAGTTGTTAGTTGAATTGAAAAATAAATTCACTGGATACCGTACAATTAATGAATTAATCAATCAATTGTTAATGTCTCCAAAATGTCAGGGAAAAAAACCACAATAATTGACGTGTCAAGTACATTTTTTGACAGAGAAAAAATCCAGTAAATTTCCTGGATGAAAATTAATTGTCCCCCCGATAACAGGCATTGTCAATGGCTCCTCGAGTCTCGGACAACTTCGACAACTCGTCGACGAAAAAATAATAACATTCGAACACCGGCAAATCCAATACGTTACACAGCCACGCGATACTCTCGTTATGACGTCATCCTGACGATAGGTGCGCGCGAGAACGTCGACAAATGCAATGGTCGGCTGACGGCGGACGTACGTGAAAACAATTGACGTTTTCGTGGGCACATTACCGGTAGTAATCACTTGTAAGTAGAAAAAATAAAGTATCAAGTCCACTTTGTTCGTGATTTGTGATAATCAACGACATCAGCTGATTCTGACTCGTTGGGATCACTTGATATTTTCTGTCAGTGTTGGTAATGCGAAATTCACTCCCCCCCATTAATTTTTGCCTCGCATTGCAGTACATCCCATTTGTTTTATTGCATTATAACCTCGAGGGAGTCTCCATTAAACATTAATAAAAATGTGTAGAGCTGGGGGTAGCCAGTGCTGGACGATCTGTCACAAGATTTTGGCAAAGATATTTCTCTCCCTCCGTTCAATAATTTTTGTTCAACGAAATCGGATGATAACGGGGGTTCTGCTGATGTGATAAATCAGTGATGGGCCAAAACAAATGACAGGTATTTATTTTTCAGGCCCAAACGATTAATTAAGATGCTGGAGTGGGCCTACGAGGGGGTGAATGCCTCAATACCCAGGAACGTGGGGCCTGAGTGTGCTTATTACTTGCCGTCCAAATATAAGATAATCGAGACACTCTCGGTGTCAGTATTAATTATGTACCTCGTTATGAAGGGCTGGAGGAATATAGAATTGCCAAAGAATATCAATTATGTCAGTCAGGAACGCACTGGGAGGCAAATACTACTCGTTACAATGACCCTAATTCTTGGAATTGAAATAGGTTTCAAGTTTTCGAGTAAAACTCTCGTTTACTTGCTCAATCCATGTCACATTACAACAGCTGTTCAGGTAAATCATTATCAAAATGTAGATATTCCATTTTTTTCGCCCAAAGTTTTCTCCTCATTGTCTGCCAATTCCTGCAATTAATTTTATTTTCAAAGCAAAAATTAATCTGCATTAAATTGCCTGTACTAAATAAACGAATGGAAATTCTGCAATGACTAGGATATTGCTCTTAAAATACAATTAATTAATTAATTGACGAGCAATGAGTGGAGAAGACAATGAGCCCTGGGGAAGAAAAGACGACCAACAAAACTATTGACGTTTAGAAGAAGGAAAAATTCACTTTAATGTCTTGATTTCACCGATAGTTATACCTATTAGCAGCAAAGCCCAGCTCCACAGTCACTGGGCTCTTCAGACTGCAGCTGAATTTCATGAACGGGCCAATTCTGGCGTACGTTTTCCCGGAGACAGAGTCACGAAAGTTATTCGCTGACAAAGCTATGTACTACCTCCAGCACGGCCTGATGATTGTCATATCCTATTACCTACTGAGAATTGGAGGTGCCTACAGTGCCGAGCCACTCAGGGATTTCAGCTGGTGTATTCTAGCCTACGGCATCAACCTAGCCTACCACTTCTGGATTCTCCAGCTGGCCGCATTGGTCAGTAAAATAATTTCCCATTTGTTCCTTCAAAAATTAAAGGCCCGAGTGTTTTTATCAAATTGTTAATCTATCTGAATGATCATTGACGCTCTCTTCAACAGCCAGTGCAAGTGAACCTCAGTCACATGCTGTGTCCAGCTGTCCTGGACCCCTTCGAGGGTCAATACTATCGTCTCTGGGCTGTGGTACATCAGGCCTTGCTGTGCCCCCTCCTAGCAAAATTAATATGTTTCTCATCGAATTTCTTCCTGGCAAAAATGCCACACCTACGAGTGGCCAATGAGAAGCAGAACCCAAGCCCTGGGGATGACTTTAAAGCAAAGGGTACTCTGGCAAACTGCAAAAATGGCAGTGTACACTCCGATTAAACTCGCCTCCTATTAAAATTTAATCAAAATTAATCTGGTCTTTAATGCTATGTAAACTTCTGTGATCAAGTAGTCTGCCTAAATCACTGAATCAGGAATACTCAGTCTAATGATAATTAAAAGAAATTCTAATTCTCGAGAGTTCCAAAAATACTCTAAATTTATCCTATTTAATTTTTATTTTTTCGCCTCATTCGATGAATATTTCTATAAATTATATATTTAATGATATAAAAATAAAGAGAACGTCAGGGGTTTCAACTCAATGTACTTAAAATGCCTGAGAAATCTCTCGTACGCAGTACAAATGGCTTTTTTTTCTGTAGATTATATCCTCACTCATTAGCAATTTCAATGTTTAAAGTAACTTAAAGTAATTAACTCATTTGCCAGGGGAGACTGTGGCAGAATGGAGCGACTTCATTCCTCGATAACTCGGGATTGGCCGAATGAAATTGGACGAAAATTCGTCACAACGAGACTGAAATCCCGAGCTTTAAATGACCCAAAAATCATCAAATTTCACTCAGCCAATCCCGAGATAATCTTCATGGAAGATCTTCCAATTTGCTTCATCTCTCATCTATCTGTACCTAGATTATTTGATGTTAATGTTCCATTGATGAGATTACTGAATTTCAAATAAATTTATTTATTTACATATAATACATATCTATTGAGTCTTATGTATGATGAATTAGTGTACACACGTAGGTGAATTTAAAAAACGTAAGGAGTATTTCGTGTAATTATGTTTTTTTGTTATGCTTTCACGATCAGTTGAACAACTATGTACATTGAATTTGTACAGTAATTGACAAAAGAATATGCAATTGTGAGGTGAGAATACTGAGTTTAAAGGCTTGACGATGAAGTCACTAAATATTTACACGACATTTATTTATCTTGTGGCAATGATTGTGAATAATCAGTGGTAATGAGAGCGTCGCAATGAATATTATCACCATTAATTATGTAAAAAATTGTGGTTATCTGTAAATATCGATGAAAATTGCATGAAAAATATTTACGATTAAAGAATGAAGCAAACAAACACGAGATAATCATTAACTAAAGTATCATTCGTGTCTCGTGGACCTGTTGAAGACCCAGGAGACGACGCACTCGAAGGTACGTCCGAGAAATGGAAGAAAAAAATTGTGAGATGAGGGGGAGAATAATCCTATGGCTTAGAAATACAAAACTCACATGAAAAACACCTTTCGATACATTGGAATGGATAATATCTACCCTAAAATATATCAGTATTAATTCTCTTATGGAATGACAAGTTTTTAGTCAATTCATGAAGAGGGTGTTAGCCATCCAATGGGGGCCCTAGGTACACCATTGAAACCTCAGTATTACCGTAGACCGCTGAGACTGACGGGTACAGACGTTTATCAGGTAAACCTGAAAATAATTACTGACAATTGAAAAATGAAAGAAAAACAAAATAGAGCGCAATTGACAACTAAAAAAATCCTACTGACACTTATCGACGTTCCCCAATTACCTACGCATGCAATAAATAAATAATTAAATGTATTTATTCAATTGAAGCGTCGGAAAGTGACAATTGAATTTTGTTTTTAACTCGTCGGAAGATAATTTGTCAGCCAAAGGAATTTAATATATTCGGAATGATGAGAAATAAAAATAATAATGAGTAATTGAATGAATGGATAAATACCTCGAAAAGCAACTCCCAAGAATTCGTAATTTTTCTCAAACGATAACGTATTATCATCGCAATCCAGTATAACTCTGATTTTCTCGCCGACCTAAGACAAATAAAATCCTATCAGTAAAAGCAATAACGTCAATTTAAGAGAGCTTGAGAGTGAATTGTACTTGATATTTCGGTGCATTATTCAATAGGGGATAATTCCCCTGGGCATCGCCATTATGCAACAGATGATTGTCCACCAGATTCCAGCCCCACGAGTGCTCATCAGATCCCAGAAGAGCGACGTATCCATGGCATATGAGAGGTGCTTCCTTGGTGGCAATTCCTATGACAGCAACTGTGCCTAGGGGACCCTCCCAGATGACCTCCCAGGCATGTCGACCATGTCTGAAGCCAATTTTACCACGACAGGCGTCGGTGCTCTGAGCCACTGGGTTTCTAAAATCCACCATTCCCGAGGGAATTTCATTTATTTTCCGAATTTGTCAGGGTACCCTGACGAGCCAGAGCCAGCCACCAGCCCTGGGACGTCAAAGAAAAGCCAGTTTTCCTTGATCTGGCCCAGGGTTTCTGAGTTTTCTCCATTAACCCAGAGTAAACTCTGGATCTGACTCATCAGGACTGGTAAATATTTTCTGATGCCTTGTAGAAGTCGTTCATAATCACTTTAGAGTAATAATAAATCACCTGTGGAGGGTAAATCCATTGGGTTTGATGTAGATATTCCTGGAGCAGTCGTTTGGATTCCAGGCATGATAAAAAGCCCTCAATTTCTCTTTGTAAGTTGGAACTGATGACAACAGATCAGAGCTGAGTGCCTCTTGTGCTAATTTACGTAGAGAATGTGTCCTCCAGACATCATTATTCTCATCCTCCAAAAATCTGTACCAATTTTTACATACTAATGCACAATTTCTCAACGTCGGCAGATCCAAATATGAAAATATCACCTCCAAAACATGATCGGACAGTCTAAATACAACATCGTCCATTTTGCTGGGTATAGAAACGTTTATATTAACTTGTTCGATGCATAATAAATACACAGACCACTGGATAAACGCTTGCTGCAGCAGGTGATGAAGACAATTTGAGGGAAATGTTAAAAGATGAATTAACAAATGCACTAGTGACAATCAAACGTCAAAAATATCGTATGAAAATCTTGGCAATCAGCTGTTAATGATTTTGCACTTCTGTAAATAACCTTTTTTATTTTCTCTTATTTATTTACCACTGTCACGTGGGGGCGTCTCGATGAGTCTCAAAATATGCTACAGTAAATGTGACAGTTCGAATATAACACCTAGGAATTTTCACACGTTCTGCGACTAACTTCAGACCCGTCAGATTCTCCTCCGATGATCGGTTTTTGGCAAATATCTCTGGAACTAGACCCGATAGCGAATTTTTAGTAAATACTTTATTTGTAGCGAAAAAAGTGAGCTAGAAAAAAGGTCCCATTGAAAATCCGGCTACGTCCCCACAATTCCGAGATATTCCCCAAAGACTGTTCCTCGACGATTTTCATTTCGCGACCTTTCAACCAAAACATCAATTTCATTTCCTGGAGTAATATCTCCTTGATTACTGCATAATTCGCGCCCGGAGGTACCTCAGTACCCCACGAAGCCACTCATAATTGTCCAAACCAGGCTATCCAACCTCTCCAACAGGAGATAAAAATAATAATTACCCCTAAACTATACCAAAACTCATGGCCTGCGCCGGAAAAGAGGGAAACCTCATGTGCCACGTGACCACCTCATCCACCAATCAGCTGTTTCGCTTTGTCCTGCCGCCAAGCTCCATTCTCTCTGATCTATTTGCACGCATAGTCACCAACGATTTTCCCGTACAACTGTACCAGATCAATTATGATATCTCAACAATGTTAATAACAGTGTAATTGTGCAGTGGGTACATATCATCCCCATAAATCCCCCCCACCACCCACTAAACCCAAAAAACAATAATTTATCATTAGTAAATGTACTACCCAGATATTAGTCGCCATTTTGGTGATACGTTGAGCTCGTAAAAGCGGCATTGCCCATGGTATTTATCATTTTTACGTCAATTTACAGTGATCCATTGTGATCGTAAACAATACAACATAGTTCCATTGACATTGAGTGATGACACAACAAAATAAAACCATGAATTTCTTGATACACGACGCCAATGGTAAGTACATAGTCTGCCCGCCAATACTCAACACACCACCAATATTCCACATTTCTACGTATCAATTTACGTTAAGTCCCCATTTGTCCAAGTAATTTTAATCATCAATCAACGTGACTGATCTCCATCGACATCAGCACTAGTCTATTCACCTGCTGAATCGATGGCCTCGAGGAAAAAAAAAATTATACAATTCATTTGCTTTATCTTAACACCTTGGAATGCTTCGAAATTACTCAACCTGCAACGTGCACACTTCATGATTGTTATTATTCTTTTTTTTTTCCACTCTACATGAGCTATGAGCAGTGTTGCATTGTCGAGTTGTCGATCTATTGGTGGTGTTCTGAGAGACACTCAGACATTTTTTATTTTATTTTTTTTCCTGGGAGGGGGGAACTTGGAGTGGGCCGCCGTGTCATACCGATGTTTTTTTTACTCTTCCACTAGGGCAAACACAAGTGATTAAGGTTGTTCAGAGCACCCCCAACAAGAGCCTGAGCAACATGATGGGGCCCACCAACGCCGGGGGAATCAAAGTCTTCAAGACCCCGGGACAGGAGTCACAAGTAATTTGATATGAATTGTTATATTTTTTTCTCTTTCTTTTTATTTCCTTTTCAATGGACTCGTGTGGTTAACCCAAAACATTGTGCTTATCTCGTTATGTGTTAGCAGGTTTTATCGTCTGGTGCTCAAGTTATGAGGACGATTAGTCTGGGGAGTCCAGCTACTCCGGGACAACGTGAGTTATTACTGATTTTTTTTTATAGATTTTTGCGTGAAATTCCCATCGGCGAAATTGTTCCCTTCGACCTCCAAACAATTTTTTCTTTAGAATTCAGTTTCTCGGCGAGTTAATTTGGGGGGATATTTTAGAATAAGTTAATTAGTTGTTAATTAATTAGGTTTAGATGGGATTCATAGTTTTTGTTAAATGAGAAAATTATTTAAGTGGAAAGATTTTTTGGAAAACTGGATTGGACTTGGAATTACATTTTTTTTGTCAATTTAATTAGTTTTAAAGGCGTTATTCTTGTTTTAACGAGTTTTATTATTTATTTGTGATTGAGAGATGTATGAAAACAATATTTAAATGTTGTAAAATTACATTTCGATTATATTTATCGCTGGAGATTTAAAAACAATTTTGTGTTCTTTTACAATTCGATGGGCAATGCCGACTTTAATTCATTCGTTGTTAAACAAATATTGACAATTGATTTTTTTTTACAGGATTGGTGACGATACCCCTGCAGAGTACCAAAGTCTCGGCGGTCAAGTCCAATGATTCAGTAATGACAAAGACGATACAGTTAACAACAGCTCAAATGGTTCGTTGAATTATTAATTGACTAGTAGTTTGAAGGAAGAATTAATAAAAATCTTCAATTTCTCTTTAGAGTGATATTAAGCAGGCTATAGCATCCCAGCAGCAAGCCAGTGTCCAGCAAGTGGTCAAGGATGCCTCAGGGAAATTCTTCACTCCTCTACTCGATCACAGTGCCAATCGAAAGCGCCACGACGCCGATGGCGGTGATTTCGTCCCCGAGTGAGTAATTTTTTAATATCCGAGAGCAACACCAAATGTGTGTTTCAATTGACAATAACTCGGGATTGGCAGAGTGAAATTTAATGAATTTAGGCTCATATTGAAGCTTGGATTTTCAGCTTCAATGGGTCCAAAAATCATTCAATTTCAATCGGCCAATTCCGGGTTATTAATCATTGTAATCCTCACATTTGACCCCACTCTGTATTTTAAAAAATGTAAATAAGGTTTTTTTAACTACGATAGTCTCACAATTAAATAATATTCTGTGAAAAAAATAATATCGAATGGAGAATGAATATTAAATGATTTATCTCTCAATTGTTAATCGCAAAATTAATTAAATCGCTGTATAATAATTATCAACGGAATAGTTCAATGGTTAATGTCTCATTTTGTAATATTTTAACTAAATTTTCTGCTGAAAATTGCGGATATATTTTAATAAAATCAAAGAATATTAGTCTCCAGGAGTAAATGATAAAGATTGATAACCAGTGACATAAAAAATTATTAAAACCTTTGAGAAAATTCATTAAATAATCAGTTAGTGTAGCCTAAAACAAATGATCAATAAAATTTAATTTCCCCAGCAAACGAAGAAAAACGGAGAAAGTTGGCAAGGGTTTGCGACATTTTTCCATGAAAGTATGTGAGAAAGTAAAGAAGAAGGGAACAACATCATACAACGAGGTAGCAGACGAGCTTGTGGGTGAATTTACAAATCCATCTCACGTAAATTCCCTAACCGATCAACAATACGATCAGAAAAATATTCGAAGACGAGTGTACGACGCCCTAAATGTTCTCATGGCAATGAATATAATATCAAAGGAGAAAAAGGAAATACGATGGCTGGGATTGCCGACAAATTCACTTCAAGAGTGTTTATCACTCGAGAAGGATAAGAAAAAGAAAATTGAACGAATTAAAACGAAAACCCAACAGCTACATCAGCTAATTCTGCAACATATTTCATTTAAAAATTTGGTTGAACGTAATAGCTTGAATGAGAGTCATCATGGCCCACCAAAGCCCAATTCAGCTATACAATTGCCATTCATTATATTAAATACTAGCAAAAAGACTGTTGTAGACTGCAGCATCACCAACGATAAATCTGAGTACCTGTTCAATTTTAATGATAAGTTTGAAATTCATGACGACATTGAGGTTTTGAAACGCATGGGATTGGCCTTCGGTAAAAATACTCATAATTATTCAATTATTCAATTCCCAAGTAAAACAAGAGTACTTCAATTTTATTTCCTCATTTTTTTTTGTGTCAAATATTTTTTTTCTTCAAATTCTATACCAAAAGATTTTTTAATGGATAAAAAATTGAAATATTCTTGTCTTATTTAGAGAACTCGATGTAATAATCCATCAGTAAAATCTGCAATTAATGAAATCTAACGAATTATTTCTTTCAGGACTGGAAAAGGGAGAATGTACGGAAGAGAACCTGCGCAAAGCTAAAGCTATGGTACCTAAATCGTTGGAGAAATACGTCGAACGTAAGAGAAAAAAATATCCAATATCCTTATTCCTAAATATTTAAAATTCATGACCTCTAATAATCCATAAATTAATTGTAACAGAGCTATCATCGGGTGATCTTGAAAAATTCATTCCCGTGACCATTCCTGGACCAAGTACTTCCATGGAAGAACTGGAATTGAAACTCGAGGGCTCGAGCTCAAGGCCCCCCTCGTCCTCGCGTACATCACTTTCGGAAGAGGCAATGTCACCCCCATCTCAAATCTACTCTGACGACGAGGAGGACGACCTGGAGAGCGATCAGGACGAGCAGGTGGACAGCGACGGTGACATTAACTAGCACATTGGCTAATTCGATTTAAACAAAAAAAATCACACTATCATTAACGTTCGCTTATTTTTACTATTCAATTTTACGCATTGAGTTACGAAAAAAAAGGAAAAAAAAATATGAAAATGAAAAAAAAATATATCATCGTATTTTTTTGGGGGCAATGATGATGATGATGATGAGGTGGGGAGACAACAGAAAAATTTATCAATCGGCCACAAAAATAAAAAATAAAAACCATTGAATTGCCAGTGAAATCCTCCCAATTCAATTCACGAGACATTTTTTTACACAAGTGGCTTAATTCAGTTATTACTATAACTATTATTATTATTAAAATTATTCATCGATCGATAGAATACAAATTCTACGATTGTTCTTTACCTTCGCTAACGACGCGCTATCGGCGGTTGAACTATGGCAAACAAAACAAAAAATATATGGAAAAAGATCTATAACTTTCAGTTATTAATTTGCAAAAATTAACAAACAAACGTTTTGTCTATTCGTTCATTATATCGTCATCCTAAATTACAATTACAATCTATTGTATTGATAATAAATCGAATGAGTCTCCAGTGGAGTAAACGAATGAGTCAATTTTATTTCGATTTTTTTTTCTGTTAAAAAAAAAATTATTTGGCAAATTGACACGAAAATAATTTGGGGTTTGGGGGAGGCAATTTTGTAACGAGAATTTGAATAAAATCGGTGCTAATTATAATCGCGCATTGTCTCACACAAAGTACAGGTCAAAATGGAGAGAGCAAAACAAGAAAAAAAAAATAATTGAAAAAAGCAAAAAAAAAACAACGGTTTATATACCACATATGTATGTATTATAAATTACAATAATCCTAGAGTTATTACTCTCAATTACATGTATAAAAATGTAGTACGATTACTCATTTTCATATGGCACATTTATAATAATAATAGTAATAATAATAACAAATAATAATATGTGGTAATTGAAAAAAAAAATTTTTTTGAATATGAATTAATTAATCTGAAATAGTTCCTGAAAACTCAATCTGCTGGAATAATGAAAATAAAACAATTGTAATATCATCACAAAATTGATTGATTCAACAATTTTAATAACTATAATTGATAAATATTTTGAATTTACGATTGTCATTTCAATGAAATTATCAGTAATTGCGTGAGAGATAAATTGATTATTTTAATAAACATGGGAGACTAAATTTTCTGATGATTTTCTGGAGCTGTTGACGTCAAAATAAATGGAACATTTTTTTTCCATAAATTATTTCACGAATTGTTTATTATTATTACGATATACGAGGTTATAAATAATTGTAATTGTGAATTAGTCGAGATCATTGTCGTCGTACAAGTCCTCAAAATCTGGAAAGAAAAGAGGAAATTAGAAAAATTAATGAGAAAATTAATTTGTTTTTACGATCAGCTGTTCTGAATTTTTGGACCAGAACGGGGGGAGTTTACCATTGAAAAAATCGGCGTGAACAGCTTTTTCATTGGCAGCGAGATCCATCAGCAAGTTCGAGGAGCCTCCAGCCTGTGAAAAAAAAAAAAAAATTGATAATAATTGTTTTTAAATAATAAACAATGACGGAGACTAGGAAACGAGTTCAGTAGGAACATAACCCAACACTGGAGGTGCAAAGATCTTGACATTTTCCCCTGGGAATTTACCTCCTCGAGGTCCATGTAAGGCCCCGCACCTTCCGGAAACATCTCGTCAGCCACTGGAG
>JAPYZN010000711.1:0-23922 GCA_030522865.1 Psyttalia lounsburyi
CGGGTAATTCCCTCTTGTTTTCCTGCGTATCAACGATCGGGATGAGATTTGCACGAAAAATCCCTCGTGCTTCGCTTCGCTCAGCACTCGGGATTTTTTTCCTGCAAATCTCATCCCTCTCGTTGCTACGCAACAAAACAATCGGGAATTACCCGATAATTTTGGAGGTCTTGGGGTATTACAACTGAAAAATGCTTAATCCAGACCAGGATTGCACAAAATGATCATTAAAGTCAATTAATTTTCATTTATTAAATAGAATCAATATAAAAATCTACAAATTTCATACAAATTTCCAATTATAAATGCATTTGAGACATGTATAGTTTATTATAAAAGTCTGAGGAACTGTATTAAAAAAATGTGATTCATAATTGACGAAATAGATGTTGATATTTTTTCATCATAGGTGATCTTGACGAAACTTTCTAATATCGATGTTAATATGTGTTGAGTGTAAAAATAAAAGAATATCATGTTTAACAAAATGACTATTTAATTTCCTTTCATTACTGAATGAATATTTTTTATTTATGGGGTTAAAATGATAGAGTTGAGGCTTCATTATTACTTTTCATTTCATTTATTTGTAATAATTCAATAATATACATTTTATTTTTATATTTTCCATTGACTTTTCATTCATAAATCGTACAATATACATTTTTCTTAGCTTCACGATTGAACAACAAGAACACAAGATGATAAGCAAACACATTTAAAAAGACTTTGATATTTAGTGATGAAAGAGACATATAATGGACGATTCATTAATGCTTTTTTAGTGAGCAGGCACATGCATAATTTCTCCTATTTATTACTGCTCTTTGATTTTTCTCTGCACTCAGGGAAATTCTGCACTTGAACGGAACTTTTTTTTTTAAATGTTCATTTTCTATTCACTTGTCGAATATTTTTCCTCCCAATCTTCTAAATTTTGAAAATATTTTTATACGAAATGAAGAGAACAATAGCATTTCCATATTAAGAAAAATTATCTTCCGAACTTCTAATGCAGTATTTCTCTGAGTGATATGCTCATTTAATTCATCTTTTGATAACAGATTCATCATGTAGTGATCTACCAGCGTGTGAAGATGATTGATCGATCAATAAAAGCGTCTAGAAACGTTTCTCCCTGTTGATTGTAAATTCAATTGAAATTGAATCAGAAAAATAATTTGATAAACTCAGTATTCGATTGCTGCATTCATCGTCCATCTCCATTGATAATTTAACTATCGACGATAGTCTTGAGCCTCCACGGTATTGAGATTGTTGTTCAATATAGCGAATTCAGTGAGCATTTTAATATTTGTGCTTCGATCACTCGCACTTTCATTATATTAACTTTTTGGTCTTTGGTTTTCCAGTCAGTCTTACCTTGGTTTTTTGAATAATTCTCCTTTGGGGAGGCACGGTTCAATTGAAATAATGATTTTGTAATCGAAGTGAGGGATGCGCTGAGAGAAAAACAAATGAGTTCTAGAGAATATTTTTTACTTCGCCTGACAAAAGAAAAAGAAATATCGTTAAATGTCCAGTATAGGATATAGTCGACTTAAGAGAATTTAATGAGACTTATTGAAAATGTTGGTTTCTGGTCTTTTGGGGATGACGATTGGTTTCGATTAAATTTTATTTTCAAAGACAGTTATCGAAGGGTCAAAACGTCAAAATAAAAGGTGTCACAGGCATTCACATTGATATACTGAAGTCAGCATAACTTTTAACATGAAATGCTACCCCCACCACCTCCATTTTGTGTATGAAAGCGTTAACCCCACTCCTTCGTTTGATCTTATAAAAAGTTATGCTGACTGAACCATAAGTTAGGACGATCACCTGGATTTTGACTGATTGTGGTTCAGTTTCGTGAGCAACGAGCGACGAACTGTCGAGGTTCAGAGGATCTGTGCAAAAATCAGTGCCCATAAAATCCGATTTTGTGTTTTTTTAGATTAGTTACATGAGCGCTCATAATGAGCATCCAGTGTCACACCCTCACCAAAATGACCCTTAGTTTCTCTGACAATCTGACCCATTCGTGAGGACTTTTATGTTCAGCGTAAAAACCTCTTTCAAAACATTTTTTTTACTGACAGAAGAGTTGGAGGAGACGAATGGGTTGGCTGTTAGATTGACCATTTTGGATCGGTTTTGCCATCATCTTCTCTGGGTCTGTGTCAACATGTGTTGTCTTTGGGGCGTTGGGACCATACGCGTCTACGCCGTTGTTCCCCAGGCACGCAAAGAGTGGTGGGGTAAATGATGTTCCTGATCCCACAATATTCGACAAACGATTCCAACAAATAAAGGTTTGGGAGTCATAATTTGGGTCGCGCAGACAGCATGTTGGGTATCGCTGTTGGACCTATACTAGACAATTACCGAAATGGTTTACCATTACATATACTAGACATTTACCGAATGATTTATCAACCATGATATTTAAGCAAGATTCAATTTCAAGGTCCAGGTCGACTCATATTAGACATTTACCGAAAAGCTAATGGAAATATTTTACTGCTACAAAAACTCCGGCTTTTTCTCTCAGCGCGGTAGCACCAATGAATAATGGAGTGAAAGCGGTTTTTTTCGATAGTGAAGACTCTAGGGTGGAATATTACTGGTGATATGTTGATGTAACGAATTGTGTTGATTTTTTTATTGCTTCGGATAGGAGTGGAATCAACAACCTGAACATTTTGAGGACAATTACAACTCTGATCCACAGGAAATTGAAACACGTATGCAGACATGATGTAGAAATCTAGCGTTTTCCCTGAGAAAAGTCAATAGATCTTAATTTTACTGTAGTGTCTGAAGAGTTTTTTTCTACTAAAATTTGTGCCACAGATTCTCGATCCTTTCGCACGAAAAAATCCAAGGAAAAAAATGAAATATCAAACAGCACAATTTTTTTGACAATTGTCAGCAAAAAAGAGAGAGTGCAAAATATATCTTTAACAAAAATAATAGACTTTCAACGAAGAAATCGCTAGGTTTACTTATCAAGTTATTAATTTCATCCACATATTGACTGTAAATGGCACTTAACGTATGAAAGAATTTAATAGAAAATCCAAGTGAATTTGAGAAGACAGTTCTATATCATTTTTATGGAACCTTCTTTTAGTTTTTAGTCGGAAAGACACAAGCTCAATCGATTTATACTTTTCTACACAACTTATTCCATTGCCATAGTACCAGAATTACCAGAATTTTCCCGGTTCAAATTGTCCAAATTTTTCTCGCTCTATTTTTTCCCCCCAAAATTGAGCAAAAAATTTTAGTGCTCATAGAAATTAAACAGAAAATCTGAATAGACTAAATTCTCCAACAAAATTAAGTTCTTTCAGAAAAAAGAGAGCGAGAGCAATTGTATGGGCTTCATTGTTTGTCTTCACGATCAAAATATTTTAATTTGTTAGGAAACCTCTCTTTAAAGTTCGCTGTTACTTTCTCAGTCGTGAAATCCAATAGAATTGTCCACCGAAATCGCCCGGATTTTCCATTGCATTTTTTCTCGTGCGTACCTTAATACTTGAGGCCCTGATACTTCTCCAAAAAGGGACATCCAATTTCCTGATGATCGAAACACTCAATGACTGGATTGTGACTGCTGTCCCACATGCCAGGTCCGCATTGACGACAGAGTCCAGCGACAGTGCAGGGTAAGCGATCGAGTTGTCTAAACTGATAAAGGAGACCCCTCGCCTTTCTCAGAATAACATTGCCATCCATGTACATAGCAAGTGAACTGAAATGCAGAAGCATCTCATCAGTCCTGAGATCCTGGGCGATAACATCGTCTGCGTAAATGCACATGATAGCCAAGCAGAGAAACAGGTGAAAATAATCGGTCAGATAATTGACCCAGCAGGCTTCCCACATGACGAGAGCAGTTTCCGTTGGAAATTCTCGCTTGAGGCACAGTAGGATCCACCGGTGGCAGAATAAAAGCTCAAGGGCGTCAGTGTGTCTCTCCAGGTGGGCATAAAAATCTGGAACCATGAGCTTTATCAATTCCCTGAGGTAACACAAATTTTTGTCCATGTCTGTGTCGGTGGGTGTGCAGACTGCCACCGAGCGCTGCATCAGACCAGCGAAACACCAGAATGCATCGGTTTCCGAGTTCAGTTCGACCAGGAGAGGGGCCAGGAGGTCAGACATCCCTTGGGTATAGCCCAATTGAGCATTGTAGACAGCATAATTTAAGAGGATATTTCTGAAATCAATACGACGTTGGAATAAGGAAATAGCATTTTTGCAGAAGTGCAGTATTTCTGTCCTATTTTTCAAACGCAAAGGAACGCATTGTCAATTCGACTGAGGAAGTTTGTCGGCACTTCTCCTAACACAGTGAACAAATTAGAAAATGGAGTATATGGACTATAATTCTATAGAAATAATTGGTTACTATCTAAAACAATGTAAGTTAAGAATTTAGTATTATATCCACAGTGCAAATAAATCTCATGTACAGATTTCAACACTTCAAATAATTTTTTTAAAAAGGACTGTGCTTTATGAGAGGAAAATTTAGTCAAAACTAGCGAGGACTGACGGAGTTCTACTGGATTTCTATTGATTTCTGTATTAGTTTTCAGCCGGTTCCATTGAACCAACAGGAAATATTTTGTTGGCGAATTAAACACTCCATTCAAATTAATTTTTTCTCAAAGAGTTTTTAAAATTTTTTCTGATAAAGAGTTCTTAAAAAAAAACATGTCTGAATTTTTAATTTCTACATTGTTCTCTGGAATTTTGTGTCTAGGTTATCCGTTGAAACTTCTGTTAAGGTGATCATACTCACTTCATGACGCGAATATGAGGATTATCCTCCCCCGCGTAATACGGATTAGCTCGATCCGTTCTAACGACGTCTTTTTCGACAATGCAGACGACATTTCTCCAGAAATGCTCAGCTTCCTGCGGATTCATGGAGCACCTGCGCCTCTCAATTTCCTCGTACTCTTGTCTCCTGATGACGTCAATTTGCTCCCTGTCCTCATAAGTACTCTGATAGGAGTAGCAGTGGAGCAAGAAAGGCCAGACTATTTTGCGCAATGCGGGCTCTAGGCCGCCGAAGAAAATGCCCTTTCGAAGTGCAAGATCGTCCTCCACTTGTCCTCTCTCGTTCAGTAAATCTTTCCAGGCTAGTGAGGTGATCATGGGAACCTGACCCTCCTCAGGGTGCAGCTCATCTCGAGCTACTTCCGGTCTGCATACCATGAAATGTCTGGAAATGTTGCGCAGTAATTTTGAAATTTTTGTAAGTGAAAAAGACATTTCTTACAATATATATTTACGTTTCATAACATTCTTTCCGGAGAATTTAGAATAGTAAAGAAATTTTAAGTCGGGATTTACGATCTCAAATTCACGTCCCAAATAAAAATTAGTAGAGGTCCTAGGTAAATATTTTGAAGGGGTTCAAGTTTAGGCTTTCAAGTGTCCCAAGTTAGGAGTTCAAGAATTGAATTTAAAATCTTCCGAAGCTCAAAATAAAATTTTTTTCATGTAGAATATGGTCAAGCCGGCTCAAGGACTCCTCAAGAACTTACCTATACGGCAGACTGCCCTCAGTATCCGGGGCCTCCTCGGGCCTGGGATAGAGCAGCTGATGCCACTGATGCAGAGTATTTGCAAGTCTATCCAGCCCCCCGTGATGAAAATGCAGAATCTTATACTGGCTCTCCCTGCTAGCAACTACCAGCTGTCCACAGGTACACCCTGGATCCGCGAAGAAGAGTCTCAACGACCTCATCTGGCCCAGATCCACGGAGAACCTCCGACAGGCATGGGTCCTCCTCACCGCAACGGGCGATGCCGTTGCACTCTCCGGAAATGTCAGATTATGCTGAAGTGCCAAAAGTTCGGGAGATCTCATCCACGTGGGAAAGTCATGATCACTAGATCCCAAAGATAAATTGCAAGAGGTCAATGATACACTCCGACTCTTTGGCGCCAGATGAGCGTAAGAGCCATTCTCCAGTAATCCTGAGTCGACGGACTCAGACCTCAGCCGACTCAGAATAATTCCCTCGTCCTCATTTTTACTCTCGTCTTTCGAGACTTCACTGGCGACTTTCCCCTCGGAGCTTGCCAGCTTCTGCCCCTGGAGGCCCTCCACACAACCCCCGGAGCATATTCTCTCGCAGTCCCTGCAGTCGACGGGCTCCTTCACTTCCAGACAAACGTCCAATCTCTCGGAATTTCCCTCTTCCTCCGCTATTTTTCCGTGCAGGGAATTTTGATCCGACGAGAGACACCTCTTCGGCGTGAGATTTTCCAAAGTCGTCGGGTGTTTTCTCAATGTACTATTGGGAATCCAGGAGAGGTAGAGGCTTGGGAGCTCCGGGCACTCACCAATTCTGCAGGTGATCGTCAAGTATCCTGGATGATGGACCACGTCGCAGTGTTGCCTCATTGGGGGATGTACACAGACGTTGTTTTTGCAGAAGAGGGCTTCCCCATCCTGATACAGGATCTTCCGGTCCGGGGGGGTCTCACCCAGGATGTAGTTGCTCGCCTTCCTCAGAAGGTTCGGTAGTGGCATTTTTTTGAGCTATTTATTTACTGGTTTTTTCGACTTGTTTATGCCGAGGCCATTGCCAATGGCATTGAAATGATCCAACATTCAGGATTTTGTTTATTTTTTGCACGGGTCGACGGCTTTTACAGGTTCACATTTCCACTTTGCGGAGAGGAATTTCATGTGTTGCAGAGGAGAAAAAGAAACGGATGCGGTTTGGACGAAAGCTCCTCGTCTGCAAGATGTGTTAATCAATTAATTAGGGAAGTTTCAGTCTCGATTATTTTGGCTGTTACTTGTGTCCTTTTTTTTGGGGAAGTGGTCATTCGAGGCTTAATTTATTTTCAGCTGTGGTTGGATATCCTTTACAGTTTTACTTTTTCATTTTGGGTAGAAGTCTTTTGTAATATAAAAGCCCAGAATTAAGACGGCTTATAATTAACGGTGGGATAAATTAGGAATCAACGAGTGATATTTTTTATTTTATTCTGGATGAACAAAAAAAATATAAAAATGAATGAAATGAGCGCGTCAACTTAACACGAATGTTATCCGTTATTATTTTTCAATGACCACTGAATTAATTAACAAAATAACTGAAATCAAAGCTCGTCAAATTAATCAACAAACGACTTTTAATTCTATTGTCACATCAATTATTCCTCACGTGTTTTATTTAATCGTTCGATGATTGCCTACTTCACCCCAATAATTTGAAAATGAATGAACCAAGAAATTTACGTTTTCACGTTGTTTAATTATTCTCATATTATCCACCAACAGCATTAACATATGTTTCCTTATCGCTGAGTAACTGGCCTCATTACATGTGCGGAAAGCAAACTCATAGCCAACAGTTCTTCGTCCCAATAGTAAAATCTTTTTTAAAACTTTATAAATATTTATTTACATCTGCTTGTTTGTTTGTTCATTTTTCATTTTCAACTGTCCTCAAACGTCACTGTTTTCCCCGTCATTCTCATTATTGCTGACAGACCCGATTTTTATCTCTTTCTAAACATAATTTTGAGGAGAATAAAACGCAAAAATTTCTTAAAACAATTTTTAATTAATAGTTTCAATGAATAAATAACGATGCCGCACTGTGGTGTGTCACACGAGCACAACAAATTCATCAACGAAAACTCAGTGCTCGATGCGCACTGCACAGCCTACAACTCGGTTGTGCCCTTTTCCCTCTTAGGATCAATATTTCCATTGGGTTCCCGGCAGTTCTACTATCCGAACCACTTACATTCCACTTCCGACTTGTTTTAAGCTTATCATAGCCGCTATTCGAGAATAATTGCATTGCGCCACGATATCCGAATACGTAATCATTTGTTATATTTTTCAAAAGCATTTGCCTATGACGAGAGCTACTTCCGCACATCGAAAAGTATTTTTCCCGCGAGTGCCGAACGGAATTTTCTTCATCACGAAGTGCGCAAAATCTCTAGGTTCATATCTGGGTGAAGTGCCATTTGAAATTTGTATGACAATCTAATATTTCGTTCTTCATAAACGTCACAGGAATAATCCCATCCAAAGTAGTTTCAATCGGAGGAATACAATGCGAAAATAATTTCCATTTTCAGGTGATAAACTAGCAAAAAATTGAATGTTTCGACTCATTCGATGGAGGAAACTGAAATAATTAAAAATGCATTTTTTTATTTTTTGTACCAGAATTTTTATCCATAAATAAGTGACTGTGGCAGATGTGATGACTGATAAATTACCTTCATTGCGAAGGTTCGAGTAATACTGATACAATTTTTAAAGGGGCATTTGTGAATATAATGAGAATATATGTACATTTTTTTACTAAAAATGAATTGATAATGCAGGTAGACTCACTCAATTACCTAATCAAATCAAAGATCAATAACTTGATCGTGACAAAACATAATCTGATGGTTCTTATCCATAGCAAGTCCGGCTTTGGGTCCACGATTGAGATACGTTAGATTGGCATAAGCATTGAATACAAAATCTTCTTTGAGATATCCATTGATGAGAAGATGTCCAATGATGGCTTCTCCAGTTTCCCTCGCGAACTTGGGGACTGGAATGGTGGCTACCCTGTAGGCGACAGCTCCCTTGTTGTACCAAGCGTCCATTAGCTTCAGCAAAGTCAGATTAGTCTCGCTCTTGAGGGCCTTCTCAATTATCTGATAAATGTGACGACAGTGCGAGCTGATATCAGTCTCCTTGTTCTTCCTGGGTCTTCTGCAGTGGTCGCACATCTCGGCGCAGTCCTCCTGCTTCCAATTCTCCTCGAAATGTTTGGCTATTAAGCTTCGCCGGCATGTGCTAGGGTCCAGGCAGTACTCGAGAACTTTGTAAAGATTCTGCAGTCCCACTTTATCACCAATGACCATTGTACTGAGTCTGAAGATATCGGCAAGACGATAGAAAACAATGCATGTTGCCTTCTTACCGTCCCTCCCAGCACGACCGCTCTCCTGATAAAAATTCTCCATTGATTTGGAGATGCAGTGGTGTATAACGAATCTCACATCTGACTTGTCTATTCCCAGGCCAAAGGCAATTGTGGCTACAACTGCCTGGTACTCCCCAGTTATCCATCTCTGGTAGATCTTCGATCGCACTTCTGGCTCGAGCATTGCGTGGTAGCAGCCGAGCTTGAGGCCTTTGTCTCGCAGGTCCGATGTCAATTGTTCTGCATCCTTTATCGTTGTCGTGTAGATTATTCCGGACATGTTGGTGAAACGAGATTTCAAGAGGTTTGCTATCATCGAGAGACAGAACTCCTTGTCCGATGGTTTTCGACGGACCTCATAGAAGAGGTTTGGACGGTTGAAGGAGGCACGGAGGACCAGGCAGCCCTGGATGTCCAACATCTTTTGAACGTCGTTTATAATCTTTGCTGGAGCGGTCGCCGTTAGACCGAGAATTGGAACGCCTGGAGATGAGAAGAATTTATTTGTTACTTTCTGGAGGGGTAAAAAAAATGGAATTAACTAAAACAATTATGATAGTCAATAATAATCTATACAATAGGTCGTCACCATTGGAGAGCACGACCACTAAAACATAGCGAAATAATATTACCAAAGTAATGAAATTGAATGACGAATTGTCATCTTGTGAATACAAACCAGGGAACATATCCTTCAGACATGCCAAAAACTGGTAATCTGGGCGGAAATCATGTCCCCATGTGCTGCAACAGTGAACTTCATCAATAGCGAACAGATCAAGTCGTTTCATGTTGAAGGCTTTCTGGAGCTTTGCCATGAATCTCTTGGACTTTTTCATATACTCCGGAGTGATGTACACCAGCTTCAGTCCATTGTCCTTTCCCTCCAGGGCATCCATGATGGCTTTCGTTACAGCTTTATCGGACTTTGGATTCATCATGCCTGCTTTGACATTTATCTTTCCCAATCCGTGCAGCTGATCCTCCATGAGAGCCACCAGCGGCGATATCACGATGGTCACTCCCTTGCCCGCCACCGCTGGCAATTGATAGCACAAACTCTTGCCACCACCAGTTGGCATGACTAATATCGTGTCCTCTTTGGATAAAATTGCGTTGATAGCCGCCTTTTGCAACTCTCGGAACTTCTTGATTTTGAAGACTTTGGTCAGAGTTTCTAGGAGGCTTTTCGACCAGGGAAAATCATCCCTTTCCCAATCTTTTTTCGATACTGTTAAACTCTTTTTCAGGAGGGCATCGTCCTGAAGCTTCTGCTTACGCTGGGACAGGGCCAATTTTCTCTCTTTCAGTTTCTCAAGCTCTCGCTGAATTTGGTTTAATTCAAAGTCTATCGCTGCTATTTCATCATCGGCGGTGGCTGTGGAGTGGTAGAGAAAAAAAGAATACTATGAGTTCATGAAGAATTATATGTAAGAATCACGGATAAATGGAAAATATATTAAAAGCTACGGAAGAAATTATATTGAAGTTGGATTTTTATGAAGATTCGTTTTCGTTATTTGGAATAATTTCTCATGAAAATGGGAACTCGCCTACGATTTTTTAAAGTAAATAGATTTTATAAAAGAGAGATCCCGAAAAATAAGTGAATATTAGACTAAATTAAATATTAAAGTATACAAATTAATCAGCAGAAATTCTATTCAATTTAGCCTCTATTAGCACTGGATCCATACCTTCATATAAAACCTCAACATCTTCCATGATGCCCACTAATCTAATATCCGGACCCTCGAACGAGTAATTAACTGTATTTGCTGATGTTTTTCATTATTTTCCTCTTCACTATTATTATGCAAACCACGATGTTGTTTACTATGAAGACACACACACAGGCACGTTGAAACTTCACATGAATGAGAGGTCAGCTGATCCATCGGTCACAAACTTCACTCGCCAAAACCACTTGTCGATTGTGTTTAGGTTACGCTAGTGAAGCAGGGATTGTTATTTCATTATTATTTATCTTCACGACTTCCTGATTACAGTGGCTTCTCCTGGAAAATCGTAAATAGAAAATAAATGATTAACCTCCTCCGATGGTTCATATAAATTCTCGTACATATGTTTTTTAATACTGCATTCCGACGGTGTCCACTTTGGCTCGAGAAACAGTTAACATTTGCATATTTTACAGGTACTTCATCATTTCGTTCTTATTAGTCTGAATGAAAAATCTTTGGGGTTTCTACGGTTTTATTCCCTTGTCATTGTTCGGTGGTATATACTTGTGAATACACATCTCTTCTATGGAGAAAAATATATATAGGTATATATAAACGTTATCTCTCCATATCTGGCTAGGAATAACCTTCAGAAGGTTAACGCATAAACATTTGTCATTTAACGAGTAGCAAACCAGTAGCAAACTTGTTTTTTCTAGACAATTTGTCTAATTCAATCCAATGAAAGTTCCTAAAATGTGCATCAGGTGTTGAGGGATGAGCAAGAAATCTTGTCCATTGTTTAGATTAATAAAAAGAAATTATTTGTCCTCTGTGTCGTGAAAAGTTTGAAAGAAAATTGATAATATTCCTTATTCCCAAAAGGTTAACATCTTCGAACTAGACAAAAATAAATTTTCAGATTTTTGAACTGAAGGTGGGCTAGTGAGAGAACAAGAGAGGGGAAAGAGGGTTATTTGAAATTACCGGCAGGAGATGTGTGCAAGAATTTTGTTGATATATTTGTAGTTGTAAACATTACTGGGAGATTTCCTGTGGATATTCTTTCTCATACATTTGGTCTGTTTGTTTTTCTAGTTAGGAGCATCACGACAAACGACAGGATGCACAGTGTAAAGAGTATAGTCCAAGGTCAGTCCATGTCCGTGCATATATTACCGGCCCTTCAGGATAATTTCATGTACTTGGTAAGTACAAATGATTTATTCAAAAATTAGTCCAAGTGGCTATTTTTTGGAAATGATTGATTGTTCAATGTGATAAAATGTAGATCCAATTCGAGTTAAAACCATTCGGACGTTTCTGCATTCATCTCGAAAAGTTCGTGAAATTGAGCCTTTCATATGAACAAATTATTGAATTATTATACCTCCCATTTTCTCGGTTTCTAATAAATTTCGTTAACATACGAGACTAAAATTGATAATTCCCCTGAATATTCAAAGATTTTTCAATTAATTTATCAGTGAAAGAAAAAACAAATCTCATTTGGAATGCACTAATTCATTGATCGATTAATTTTCTTAGTTCACTGATTTCTTTTCCTTTCAATACAGATTGTTGACGACAAAACTAAAGAGGCGGCTGTCGTTGATCCAGTGAATCCCGGGCTCGTTGCGAGCACCGTCGAAGAACACAAATTGCAATTGACGAAAATTTTAACGACTCATCATCATTGGGATCACGCCGGGGGGAATGAGAAAATGTTGGAGAAATTTAAAGACATTCAGATAGTCGGTGGCGATAAAAGAATCGAGGCGGTTAATAAAATGGTGAGAACTGGATCTACTTTTAAGATTGGCAACTTACAGGTCCAGTGTCTAAAGACACCCGGTCATACAACTGGACATGTTTGTTATCTTGTCAGCGGAGGAGATGACGATCCACCATCTGTCTTCACAGGTGAGCAATCGTGGCAATTGGAGAACCCAAATTTATATTTTACTCCCAATGGCGAATCATTATCATTACTATTTGATAAAAAATTATTATTTAATTTTTATATTTTTGGTAGGTGATACATTGTTCATCGGTGGTTGTGGGAGATTTTTCGAAGGAACTCCAAAGCAAATGTGTAAAGCCCTTCACGAAGTACTCGGATCTCTTCCAGCAAAAACGGTTTGTTCTGTCATTTGGATTATAATTTAGTTTTTTATGAACAGCTGTCAAAAAGTAATTTTAATTCCGAGAATACTTATCGTCGACTTTCCAATCAATTCGATCCCAAAAAAATGTGACTCCTAGACGTTGAAATAATTTCTATTATTAACGGACAAGAACCAAATTTGCGGAATAAAACAGACCTCACCAATTATAATTGGGTCAATGTTTCGCAAAATTTAATTCACGCGCAGAAATTTGTTTTGACTTGCAGAAAGTCTTCTGTGGACACGAGTACACCTGTAAAAATCTCCAGTTTGGCTTGAGAGTGGAGCCAGAAAATGAGGATATAAAAAAAAAATTAAAGTGGGCAGAGGATCAGCGCAAGGAGCAATTGCCAACAGTTCCAAGTACAATTGAAGATGAGAAGAAAACAAATCCATTTATGAGAGTCAACGAGGCCTCAGTCAAGGAATACACGGCAACGATTGATCCTGTCGATACAATGGCCTCCTTGCGAAAAGAGAAGGACAATTTTTAGTAATACAGAGTTTCGAGGGTATTTATAGTACCCAAAAATAGTGGGAAGCAGTCATCACAAGTGCGAAATAATTTACCATAAATGGTACGAGTCTTTTTTTATGCTTTCATGTCCAGTGCTCATTAAGAACCTGAAAGTTTTCAATTCATTTCTGCGTGAGTATTCAATAATTTTTCTTTAAGTCTTCTTTTCAAATAATTTCTTCCAAATAAAAAGTTTATTGTTGCGAAATAGTGAATATTTATTTGTGTAATTATGTGAAATTCTTAAGTTATATGAAGGGGAATTTGACTAGGTGTGTCTTCACTCTTTTTATTATAAATCTGCATTTCCGCTACGTATTTCTCCTTCGATCGTTCGTACATGTCGTAGTAAACCTGAAGAGGAATAAATTGACCATTAATTTTGGCGATGAAATGGGCGACGGGCAAAGCGTAAAAGAAGTCTAGAGACAAATTGAGCAGCAGTAAAAACAAATCTAAAAACCTTCTTATCCTCCGAACTTAAGGATTTCCAAGTGGTGGCGAGCTGTCTCGTGAGCTCCTGCTTACTGGGTTCTGGCTCCCCAGCCAGCCTCTCCATGACCCTCGGCCTCTGTTCCTGACAAAATTGGAAGAACGGATTTGCCGGACGTTTTGGAGCGTTTGGATCTGTCTTTCCACTTTTTCTCTTCGTTCCCTTCTTCGGTTTTTCGTCCTTTGTTGTTTGTGATATTTTCTGTTGCTTTTCTGATTTTACTGTTGCTTGGAATACACTGTTCTCCTCCGAAACACCCATTGGGGCCTCTCTCCATCGATCTCCATGCTGATCGAGTCGATCAATTAGGAATCTAAAGGAAAATAGATTTTTTATTTACCTCATTTTTAGTTAACGATGTAATTAGTTTAGAAAGATAGACTAAGCTATTTATTTATTTAGCCATTCATTCATCAGTTATTTATATGATGTATTTTTTATTGCTTTTCATAAGATATTTTTTCAATGCCTTTAAATATTCTCAGTAAAAACTAATTATAAAAGACTAGGAAAAAACTAAGTGACATAGATCTCACTATTTTGCCTATATATCTTCAGAACAAACGATGGGATTTGAGTGAATCACATCTCATTTTAAAGCTTAACAAATGCTTTCAAAATGAGAGAAAAATATTAAAATTTCACTCTGCCAATCTCGAATTATTAACCATAAAAAATAGTTGGTTGTATCCACTCGAAAGAAGATAACCTATAACCACTCACTTTTTTTCTTTTCTCGTTCGGTTCAAGAGCTTCCTCACGGTCTGAATGCGGTACACGAGACGTTCGTTATCCTGTTAACACATCTCTAATTCAAAATTTCGGTAAAATTGTGAAAAAATAAACTGAACTCGGATTATTTACCTGTTGTAGGAATTCGCATCTGTCGAGTAAGAGTTGATACTTTCGTTTGTAAATGTCATACTCCTCGATATCCCCTTCGTACTCTGATTCTTCCAGCATTTCGATATTTCTAGAAGTTTAATCTTCACTTTTTGTATTATTTATTTAATTATTTGATATTTTTATGCTTCCCAGAAGTCCAAATATCAATCATGTGTTATTTTGATTACGACAGACTAGAGACTGCTATAGTCGATAAAGTAAGTTTCTTCTTCCTAAAATTAAAATATATCGTATATATATATATATCTTTGAGCTGTATCACATAAGAAAATCTGTCTATAGACATTTTTCGGTTGTAAATAACTGGGAGGCTTTGTTTATAAATCTCCAAAGGCGTTATTTTAATCATGAAAGCCATTGGAAATGCTGAGATTTTAGCTAATCGTTAGTGGGAAATTTTCATTTAAAAATTCTAAATGTCCAATAAAAACTATTTCTAAAAAAAAAATCCCCTCTAGTATTCTATTTTTTATAGAAATTTTTTTACTGCGATATTTTGTTTAGTAATCTCTCGATATCAATTTGTCCATTTTTTTTCTCGTCCTCCTCACCAATCAAACAAAAAAGACATTGTTCAACGAATCCGCTAGCATTTCCTATCAACCTTTTTCACATGTGCTCACCTGTTGGAATTCAAACTCGTCCCCATAAAATTGAAATAAAAAAAAAACGGTGACGGACAAATTTACTAGTGCCAAAGACTTTAAATACATTCAAAAAATATGTGAATCCTTGAAGAATGCCTGAAGATAGGGAACTACAGACATAAAATAACCGGACAAAAAGAATAAGGTAAAATATTGAACTAAAAATTAATAGCAGGGTAAATAACTCAATCAATGGCTCAAGCAATCCCTCTAAAGCAATAAAAAAAAGTCTTAAGGAGATTGAAGAGAAAAAAAATTTCTTCAAAAAAATTATTTTCAAACTCTCAAAGCAGGGGGTGGTAAACGGCGCATGCGTCCTGGTAGCACCCACCCCCTCGGTGCGGACGATTCTATCGAAGCAGGTGCATTTGTCCGCATTTACCTATTCGCGCTTTCCACGAAACCACTCATCTCTCCGTCATCCTCGAGCTAGAAAACAAAAATTTTCCATCGCCATAAAAACGTGATTGTCGGATCGAACGTTATCAGCCCTTCTTTGTCCAATCATCGTCATCTTTCGTGCGTGCTCAAGCCCCCAACTCCATTGTATTTTGTACACAGAAAGCACTCCCGACAATTTGTTGAACGCGTCTTAATCATTCGCACACATCGTCGCGAATATCTTCAATTTTTCATTGTTTCAGACGTTTTCTTTATTAATCACCTGATTCGGGATATACATTAAGTGCATTAACGCAGCGCATCATGCAGTGTGTCACTGTTTTTTAGCATTTGTTGGAGTCAGGAGGAATAACTGTGAGTATTTCAATCATTTTTAGGCATTAAATAATTGGAAAAAAACATTTGCCAGTGAAAACAAATCAATTTTCTCGTTCAATTCTTTATTCTAGTTGTTTTTGTTATTTTTCATCTGTCATAATTTTTTATTTCCAGGGTAAAAAGCAGAAATGTTATTAAATATTACATTGAAAATGCCAAAGTAAACAATTATCAATTATCAAACAATTATCAAAAATCCTCAATTTTCATTAATTTTCGTTGATTATATAATTTTGCAAAACTATTTTCATTCTTCCGTTAAAAATATAAAAATGTTATGACAAGTGGAGTTAACTCAGACAAAAAACTCGATAATTTACCACAACTTATCGGCAAAAAGATATTCTTTACGGGAAATATTCAACGTATTTTTTACTGAGAATAGTCCATAAGAAAAAAAAACATCAAATCACTTATTCATTTTATTTCTCTGCCGCTGTTTAAAAAAAAACCGTTTATTCTGGAGTTGAAAGTAGAAATAACATGAAGCATTTTGAAGTGAAGAGTGCATGTAACAAGATCAATTAAAGAGGTGCGAGAGTTTTCATTCAACCGTCGAACCAAAAATAGTTCTGTTGTCAACTCGGAAATCCCAATTCAGTGAAAATTCGGGGTATACGATCGATGGGCAGCCATTGTAAAGCTCCTTTAACATCAGCTGTTTTCCAAGTAATTGTTATGATTCGATCTATTACGTGTGCAGGTAATCCCTCGAAAAGTCGTTAACAGGATCATCTCTGGGGTTATTCTTGAGACGTTGCGTGCGTAGTGTTCTCACGTTGAACCATCGGGGATTAATTAGTACAGAGGTATTGAACCCACTAGAGAGAGGGAGAGAGAAGGTGAATTTCCATGGAAAATTCACATGAACGGATGGCAAGTCAGCATTGCGGGCTTTCTCGGTTTTCTTGTCTCGTGGTGGGTTCACCACATGTTTCTATGAGAGCGTAAAATTCAAGGTCAATCCTGGGGGGCGGTAATCACAAAAGACGATCGATTGTTTGTGACCTTGCGGAAATTCTTTATTTTCTTATCGCCGGTTTTTTTATTGCTTTTGAGTGATGCACACAATGGGATAGTCATTGATACTCAATACAGAAATAATCTTACTATTCGATATAATTTTTGTTAAATTAATTGTTAATCTAATTATTGTTTAATGTTAATGCTGAATTATTTTGTTGAATCATTTTCCAAGGTTGGAAAATTGATTCGTACGTGGGGGCTTTATCTACTCCTGCTGGAATATCCATGACTGAAAGAAAATTCATCGATTGGAGTTAGTCTAGACTCGCTATGAAGACCTAAGAACACAAATTGTGCTATGATTTATTCATTCTCAATGGCAAACTCATTTCTTCATTCGATAAAAAAAAAATAATGTTTTCTAATAATTTTAGGTAAATGTCAGGGCTTTATTGAGTAACTAACCTTTTCTCGAATTTTTCGTTTCTTTTTAGGACTAAACGTGCGAATTGAGTTCCATTTCATTTGAAAAATTCATTCTTTATCGCGAACTGTTGAATATTTATTGATCGATTCCATCCCTTCATCCATCATTTTCATCGAAAATGGTAATCTCAAAAAAACGAATATGTTAACAAAGGCTTTAGTATTATTCCTACAAAATGAGATTTTAGCTTCTGAGGAACTTTCAATAGCAGTAGCGCACGAAAAAAATTTAACAGAAAAACCGAGTGAATTTGTTAGACAATTAATGATTTACAATCCAACTCAGCAATCATTCATTCAACAATTCATTGACAATCTATGTTCTATTGAAATGTTCGCCATAACATATTCCATTAAAAATCATTCTATTTTTATATACTACTTTCTCTATCAAGATATTTCGGTAAATGTCTAATATGGGTCCACCTGGACCTTGAAAATGAACCTCGTTTAGATGTCACGGCTCCGGGGCTCCAATGTTCATTCTAAACCTGAATTTGTTGAAAATATCCACGTTGGATGTCGCCAATTGAAAAAATACATACCTCACCACTCTTCGCGTGCCCCGCGACCAACGGCGTGAACGTGATGGTGTCCCGTCCCAAAGACAACACATGTTGAACAGGCACAGACAAGGGACAGCACCAAGATGATGTCAAAATTGACCGACAATGGTCTCGCGAACAGCCAACCCACACATCCACCGCCGACCCTTCTGTCGGTAAAAAAATTTGAAAAAATTCTTCTTGAAGAAATAAATCTTCACGGGTTGGTCAGACTGTCAAAGGGACCAAGCGGTGAACTTGGTGAGAGGGCTACAATTTGATATCCGGGATCGCTATAAACCCATACAAATAATTTTCCCCAAAAACGGTTTTCAGATTCAACACTGGGGCACGGTAACCTACATTTTCTTCACCAAGTTTCATTAAATTTAGTCAGGTGGACCTATACTAGACATTTACCGATATTTTTTATGAAATAGTGTCAAATGAATTTTTCTAACTCCTTTCGATATTTCTCGTCTCTTCAACAAGAGAATCGAGCAAAATCGCATGGAAATTTTGAGCCAGAGAAATTCTCTAATTAAATTGTTTCAAAGAATAATTTATATAATAGTAAAATCCTACGGGTGTCCTATAAAATATTTTCTCGTAGAAAATTGACTGGAAAATCCAAAAGTCTAGTGATCGTCGGCTGTGGAACGTTGCAGAAATAGTATTAACAAAATAAAGTATTCTCCTCTAGTAAACTCAAATTGGAATCAAGGCTGCATCTGAATAAACCTCCATTACATTAGATTAATTGGTTGTTCTCAACGCACAATCGATATTGCCTCGAAAAATCATAAAGTCTGGGTTGAAGCGGTTTTATGAGAATGTAACTAGTATTAATCTCCATTTATAACTGCTATCGCGCGTTTTAGTGCGACTATATCGCCAATCCTCGCCATTTTTTCTCACCGCAATTGACTGTCGTCAGAATTATCAGAATCACTCGCTGATAATCCATGCCTAGAGAGTGTGATCTCACACGCGGTATTACACAATAATCACTGATAGTTGGTATCTGCGATTATGACGAAAGACGATTTTTTTATCCACACGATCTCTCATAATTCGAAGATGGGTATTCCGATGTCCACCAACATGCGAATTCTTTTTTTTAAAGAATAGACAAAGAGCGCGCGCCTTCATTTACTAGGGGTTTATACGTAGTATTAACTCTTTTATTTATTGAATAAGGAGTGGATATTCGCTTCTATTATATTTAGACTAGAAATCAAAATTAATCAAAAGACGGTCAATATTATTTTTTACGGTACATATATATTATAAATTAATTTTCGTTATAATATTGTTATTATTTGGATAATATAAACCGAAAAATATATGTCTATATATATATTTTTTTAAATTAAGAGAAGGAAAATTTTAGAAAATCCGTGTTAAATTTTTTTATTTTATTAGAAGCAGCATTGCATTTTATTATTTTTTTAAGCTTGTAATATTAATAACTCTGGCTTGGCAAAATACATTGTCGATCAAAAATATTTCATCTATTTTTTAATAGAGGATATTCTTCAGCGCATTTACGTGTTTATGAGGTGTAATTTTGTAATGTAATGCTGGAATTGTGGCGCTGATAGATTTCCAGTTATTCCTCGTTTGGAATTTTTTTTAAACACGAAAAAAAAACCCGACATCTCATTTTATAGAGGAGAATGAGCCTAGATTAGAGAATTCTTAGAATGAGGAAAAACATTCGTTGCCATTTGATAATATCAGCGAGGGAGCTGTTAATGTATCATGTGATATGAAACTATACTGGAGGTATATAAATGGAATTTTTTATTGTATTCGAGGGACTGAAGAAAAGCGGGAAAATCCATTATCGAGTTCTTCGTGATCACGCAAAGTTTCATTTGCAATGAGATTCGGTGAATTATCACCTTTCTCGGTTAGTTATTTAAGTAAATTGTAGCAGAAAATGAAACGCTCCTTTTACGAATTTTGGAATGGGAGAGATGACAATTATTTGTAGAAGTTCTTCTCAGAATATTAATTGTCTTCAATGAAAATCTAAAATGAATATATTTCAGTGTTCATTATTTAATCAGAATGTGTTCAATCGCATATGCGACATTTTATGATCTTCAATATTTTTTATCAATTTCTGGGGCAAAATAATGACTTCGCAATTTTTTAAATTCGCCAAATGGTAATTTGAGATTTGTCGAATGGCGATTTGAGATTTTTTTCAAGAATTATCAATATTTTTATATGCTCGTCATTGAATCAAAATGTCTTCTGTCGATTGCATATCTGATAGTTCACGATCTTTTATATTTTTTTATTGATTTCTGCACCAATAAAACTAGTTTAGGATTTTTCTCTTTAAACTTGATAGCCAGAGTAGAAAAAAAGATGTTATTTTTTCATGAAATACACGTTCCCATCTATTTTATTTTTAGTTCGTGAAATGAGAATTCAATTTTCCAATTTTCGCTGTCTTTTTTTCGCCTTCCACCCAATAATTTTTCCTCAAAAATTCTACTAAAGTTTCTTGTCGATGGATTTTAATATCAAAACCTCAATAAAATCTTTTATACCAAATCATCTATTGCAAACCAAGTGGAATTTTGAAGCGAACGTGTATGTTCTTCGAAAATTCAGCTTCACAATTGTCTTTTTTAGATTTGCCCAACGAAAATTAGAAAAAAAATTAATTAAAATGGCAAAATCTGCGAATTTAAATGGAGAACAATGGAATATGCAATAATATCCCCTTTGAAATTTCTCTATTATCACCTTATCACTGTCTGAAAGTGTTCTTTCAATGGGAATCGACCGATCCACATAATTCACCCCACTATTAATAGAAAACGTAATCTCAGCGGGACAGAACCGTGCGAGGAATATTACAAATAGAGCAAGTCTCACTCCCCATCTTCATCAATATCTGTCTTCACCCAAAGAGGAATAGAATCTTATCTGAGGGCGTGTAAATAGACCAGAGGCCCTCAGGACAGATAGAGGTTCTGACTCCAATACAAGCCTACGATAACGAAAGACTGATTTTCATTGTTCATGCGAATCCTTTTTTTTTTTTAAACAAAAATGAAACGTTTTCTTACTTCAATCTATCCCGAGGATAAAAAAATCTATAGGATTCGATTATTCTGTGCAATTTCCAACATATTTTCTATTGAATTGCTCCAGCTGAATTTTTATAACAAAAGACCTATTGTCATTGCTCTTGTGAATGCTTTTTAAAAAAAAAAAGAAAGTAACGATTCTTCGTTCTAATCGATCTCAACGAGATAAACAAAAATCAATAGAATTCGATTTTTTTGTGCAATTTTCAAGATATTTTCTACTGAATTACTCCAGCTGAATTTTTCGAACCGCAGACGTATTTTCGTTTCTCATAAGAACCTTTTTTTTAAACAAAGGATAAATGTTTTTTCTCTTCAAAATAGCCTCACACCATAACGAAAAATCAATAGAGTTCGATTTTTCTATGCAATTTCTGTCACATTTGCAATTGAATTTCTACAAGTTTTTCGTTTAATTTTCATGACAAAAGAGGGTAGGAAAATTTGAATAAAGGACATTTCACTTGAGGAAATTCTGCAGAAAATGGGTCTACAGAATAAATCCTCTCTATCCAGAAACAAATCGAAAATTCAGTAGAACTCCAATGAAATTGGCCAAATGAAATTGTCCAATGAAAATCCGCCCCCCTCCCCCCCAGTCGTGGAGAAAAGAAATGCCCGAGAAAAGTTGAACAACAGTTGTACACATCTTGACAAGTAGAAGAGGAAGACGATACAAAGAGGGGAACCCGTCAATCAGAGGCTAAAGGCGATGCTGAGCAGTGACGTTCCATCCTCAGTGCTGGTCTAACGATTCTCTTGTGTGGAGTCTAATCGCAATAAAAATAATAATAAGAGCCACCCCTCGTTGATAATACGATTGATCTTGATTCGTCTTCTCTCGTGCGACATGAGGCGAATACAGTTGCAATGGTCGGATTGGCTCGAGAATTTTGAAATTCATTGCATCAAATGATCATTTCAGTGGATGAACCATGAAATAAGACAGCATTTGACAGTGCCTAGGACCGAAGGTCAAGAGTCCGTTCGACTTTTAACTGTACACGCGCTAGTATTCGGAGAATCTAATCGACGCCTCTGACACTGTCTCATTATTATTATTTTCTTTTTTTTCTTTTTTCCCGTTTGGAGAGGCCGGGGGGCTCCTCGATACGATAACGTGTGAACCCAGGGAAGTTGATCGCGCTCGAGAGCTCGGTGGTACATGTGAAGCTACCGAGTGATTAATTTTCTTGATTATTTGTGGTGAATTTTTGAGAAATTCAGGGACGTGGAGAGACGGAACAATTGCAGCAGTTGACAGCCACGCGATTCCGGGGTTGAGTGATGTCTTAACAGTTTAATAGTGTGTAATTCGAAATTATTATCAAGATGGTGAAAAATGGAAGGAAACAAGTTAGTTGGTTGGAATTATTCTAGTTGTAAATTTAGTGAGAAAAATATTTTTTCCTTGAAAATGCGGCAAATTTGTTGGAAAATTTTATTACTCTATCAGCTTTTACGTGATTCTGGTGGCGCATTCTATGTTTCTGTATGAAGTCAGTAGAATGTAATTAGACAGAAATTTTGTTGAGGTAGTCTCTAACGAAACCGGAAACAGAAGTTAATATTGCCGTTTTCCTGTCGATGTCTTTAAATTGGCTCAATCGAGGGCTCAATGGAAAAAGTTGAAGTGAAAAAATTAAGTTTTACTGATTTTTTCTACAAAAAAGGATTTATTCCATTTTTTTTAATTAAAAAAATCGCAGTAGAGCAATTCAGAACTTCTGAATGAACTCATGGAAGATAGAATTTTCGATCAAATTCGCTAATCTTCACAATTTATTATATTGCAATGGGAAAAGATATACTCAGTTCACGTGGAGAGTTACACTCCAATATATTCACATGATAAATTGTTGAATCGCATTTGAATTGGATGTCGATCAAGTCGTACTTGTACTCGTGTGAATTGTCATCTGTAGTAGAATCGATTGATGAAGAAAATAGATAAGTCTATTGCTTTATTTCATACCCAGAGAATGGTTCTACTGTTATTTTTGTTTTATATTTTAAAATGAAAAGGTAGTTGAGGATTACATACGTGACGTGTAAGACGTAAGAGTACGAGTTAAATTCTTAAATTGATGACAACTCATACACAATGAGCATCGTTTATAATGATGTCTATAGGCGGATAGAGAGATGACTTGAGTTGAGATTCCTTCTGCCTTTTCACACACTTATATTTTTTAATATTTTATTCTCAGAAATAAGCATTGGCAATCGGTTAACCATGTACAGTCAAATTTGTGGGACTTAACGTACGAAAAAATTTAATAGAAATTTTCAAGAGAATTTCATCACCAGGAATTCCCTAAGTTGATTCCAATCTAAGTTTTCTGATAAGAAATTGATACCCAAATATTCCAGATAATAGTCATTAGAAGAAAATGTGCGGATAAATATAATTCTACTGATTTTTTTATCGAATAATTTCTATAGAATAATTCAGTCAAAACTGTCAGACAACAACCGGCAGTTTGGCGCTGTGGACTGAGTCTATAGTTCTCATGTGGCAGACCCGGGATCGCTTCCCACCGGTTACACTAGTGAGATTCTAACTAGTATAAAAAGGCCTGATCAGTCGCCTGAATGATGTCTCCATAGAGATTCGGAAGGAGACGTT